>CM055981.1:7537500-7742500 GCA_029531755.1 Holothuria leucospilota
TGACCCCCTGTGGTATACATGGATAATCAGGCTACATAGGCCTATGTCCTCAGGATTTATAGCCATATTGATGTACAGGCCACATTCTAATGACCAATACGTATTGCTAAATCTATTAGCTCTAGGGAATATTTACAAGCGCATTCTGTACTAATTGAGTGTAGAAATGTTCGCACCTTAATATGAAGATATTACTGATATTTAATTAAAGTCTCTGTTGAGCGTATTTCAGTTACAACACATGTAACACGAATACCCACGCAGATCATGCAACATTCTTTAAGGTTGGATAAACTTGACCTCATGATAGGATATTTGAAAGAAAAACTGTCAAAGTATGGCCGTATATTCTTTGCATTTATGAATAAATTCCGAAAGTGACCTTGTTGCAAAAAGTTGCAAAAATTGATAAAAAGGCAAAACTGGAGTACCAACGTCTTATGATGTAGCACGAATGAAAGTTTAAATGTAGGGGGTGTCAAAAGCAATTTAAATGGGAGAGGAAGTTTAAAGTGAGGTGGTTCAAGAACGAAGCAACCAGGAATCTGTTTAGGGAACGACCTTTACTTTGACTTCAAGACAAAATTACGGGAGTTTCCCCAAGCCAAAGTAAACGATATATTCCCACACAGTTTGGGTTCTAAGCTCGAACACATCTCTCAAATCATGTTTGCGAAGGCAGAAATGGAAACTTTGATAATTTTGGAACAAGTATTCTACAAATGAGCGCATAAGGGGAAACGTTTGAAGAAAGATCCTTTGAGGTATGACCCTCATTTTCCCTTGTTCACGCTCAGGATAAATCCTTTCAATTGCAAGAATAAAATTCTTTCTGGTTTATCTCAACTTCACATTTACTAATCTTTCTTCTTTCAGCATATTCTGCTGTTTTTTTTATAAGTATTGTCCTTCACAGGAATCCTATTGGCAAATGAAGATCTTGTTCATGCTAGCTAAAAGTAGCTCAAATTTCGGACATGCAGGTTATCGCATCATCTCAACAGCAGAACGCGTCACTCCTTTTGCAACACTTGGCGCCATTTTGTGATGACATTTAAGATACGAAGATGGCTCGAAAAATCCTTTGCTTATAGTTTAATCCGAAAAGGTCTTATGTCAAAATGATAAGCTGGTCTTGGCCTTCAGAAGAATCGATTGGTACCTTCCTATATGGGTTTTGATGGGCTCAGATATGTTAATTCAAGCGAGACGGCGCAAGGACTGTGTGATGCCTATACGATAGCAAGATACGTCATATTCTCGAATTAAACTTTCAGTGAAGATATCATATTTTATTAGTGGCAATATTTTTTTAAGTTGAGTGCATATACAGTGGTACATATGATACTCTTATAATCTCGCATGAGTATGTACCACTGAATGGTCGTCTGTGTAAGACGGTTTTATTATAATTATTTATCGATTGATGTAGATTATATTTAGGGGAGGAGGGGCTTATTTATTAGCACCTAAAGTAGTGTAGTAACTTCGTACAGAACATGGGCGTGGGAGTAAGACAAGGAAAGCAAAAGAAACACGGAAAAGTTTGCAAAGAAAAAAAATCGGACTAAATCCTGCGCAACACTTTTGTCTTTCTCAAGAGATATATTCTTCTGTGTAACCAGGACTTCAATAGATAAAAGAACGCACTAAGTTAGAATGAACAAAGATGGTGATAACTATGCTACAAAAAGGTGAGGATAGTTCATCAAAGACAATTCTTTGGTAATGTTTTATCAACAAATATGCATTTTGCATGTACGCTTACAATGAGAAGAACGCATCACATCTGCGTTACTTTGCAAGCAGGATGTTTTATTGAAGTATCTCTAAGACTTCACTCTAAAAACGTGTTTAGGAATTAAACACAATTTTTTTCCCCCACTTTGGAAACATGTTTAATTCCTAAGCACACATGTTTAATTCCTAAACATTATGTGTTTGATTTCTAAGCGTGTTTAGAGTGTAAACCTGTTTCCAAAGTGGGGGCAAAAAAGTGTTTAGAAAATCGTTCAATTCCTAAACACTGTTTTTACAGTGTTGTTAATCGCTATTTAAATGGTCTTTGCTATAAGTCATAAAGGCGACTCAAGTGCCTTTCAACCGCCCCACGCTGGTGCCCAAAACTGTGCCCACTTTATTTACTGTCTGTGGATATACAGTGACTCGTTAGTCACTGACATTTGTGTGCAGTGTAAGCAGGGAGTTCTAATGGCAACTCCCTGGTGTAAGCAAACCCCTTCTTCATTGGCTTCAAAAAGATCAGTCATTGGGCGATATCAAGATGCAACAGATTATCATGGAATCTGCGCGTAGTTAACCCTTACCCCCTTGAATTGTACTAAAAAACGTTGTAACATACGCACAGCTGATTGCGTGATTTTAATTGTAGTCTCGGTGTTCTGGCATTTTTGTCAGTTCAATTATCTCTACATAAGGCTGATGAATTACAACATAGTGCATAGTAAGATCTGCTTGAGCTGTTTTGTTCAATGTTCGGTCAACACATGGTTATGCTACGAACGCGTTGTTAAAATTAACACCTAATATGATAAATGTATTATGAATATTCATGAGTAAGCGTACCAATCATATCTAACGACAAAATAGGTCTGCAGTTGTGAGGTATCTGAGAGCCCCTAGTTGCTTATGTCATGTGTCTCTGTGTTGTCCTCTCTGGAGACAGCCTTGCGATATATGCTTTATTTTAGTACGTCCGGAAAAGATGGATGTCCGCCATTTTCCGGGTTTACATCGAACACGGGGACATTTCTCGCCGGTCAGAGAGACTTGTTTTCACAAATGAACGGACAAAGAAAAATGGCTATTGATCCTTATCTTCAGAACAAACCGCAACGCGAGGCACTTTTTGGGATTTTAAGAGAGTTACAAAACAACCGATAAAACTTTTCTTGATTACTGTTTTTCTCAGCTGTTCCCCATTTTTCGACAATACTGTGACAGAGGAAGGGGCCCTCAAATTTCAGACAATTTCGATATTGCACTCATTTATAACGATTAACATCGTATCGGAAGTGAGGTATTTATTTCCATGTTTACGCTGCTTTACTCGATAAGTTTACGTGAAAAAGTTTGCAAGAAAGCCTTTAATGTTTGAAGAATAAACCAATATTCGGCCTTTCCACCTTTTAAGAGTACAATATTCATGTAATCCACGGCATTTATCACCTTGGTTTCAATCGCTTGTGACGTAAAAAGCTTGATAATTATCACTCTTTTCTGCAAAAAATTGTCACAAATAAAAAGTTCGATGCAAAGATTCACATATTGCTCGACGTGAGGTTATTTATTTCATATTACATTTTATCCAATTCTTAAAGTTTGAGTTTAAAGTGTTTCCTGTCTATCCACTTAAATGGCTAAAACGGGACCAGAAAGCCTCATGTCATTCCCAATTCAATAATTCAAATTAATTTGTACACTTTCACGCAAAAAGATCAACGAATAAAAGCAAAATAGTATAAGGAATCTTGCATTGACGTCATCAATGGACGGCATCATACAGCATACATATATATCAATGCGTTCACATACATCATACAGTATGCGTATATACCAATGCTTACGCATACACTCGTACTCATGTTCGTATACACGTAGGTTTAGTTGCCGTTTAGTGAGCAATTATGAAGTCACTTAGAAGACGTCCCCTTTTGGGAGAATACAGTTTTCCCCGATCGGGAAAGAAATTGGTAATGGGCGCCGCCATATTGCCCATTTTACCCACAATTTCACTCGTTCTTTATGTACTTTGTCTTTGGCGAATGGGTTTTGTAACCCCCTTGCGAAATTTGTCGGTCTAATGTAACGGAATTAAATGCACATTCGGTAGGTACGGTATATAATTATATACCGATAAACCACATCGGAGGCTCACCATGCCTTTTTTGAGAAAATCTCTAGTTTTCGAGTGGTCCTCGTTCCTGCTCCTTGACTTCGTTAGGCTACGAACCCTAAACGTTTTTTTCCCTTCGGGAGAATTTTGTTTTACCCCCAATGGGAGAATCTCACGGAGTGTATACGAGACTGAGGAAGCATCGGCTCGGAGGAACATCGTGCCATCTTATATTGGCGGATGAGTAAAGTGATGACAAAAATGTGAAAGGACGAACGGCCTTCCTTAAATATTTGGGAATGATCCGGGTCGGCTCCATGGGTGTAAATTCCGCGGGGAATGGGGGCACATATATATCCCCCCAACATTTGACCAGGGGGATGGCCCATGTAATCATCCACCACCCCCCAATGTTACAGTCTACAGATACGTGTATGCTGGAAAGTATATTTTATTCTTCATTTTCGTAAGAAATTTTTTCAATGTCGCTTCACTTTCTTTCACAAATCTTTCTCAAACTATCAGAATTTTAGCAAATCGTTGGCAATCTATCAAAATTTTCGCGGGCTTCCAACCTTACGTCAGTGTCACTAATATTATCAATATCTTCCGATAGCAACTTTTGGAGAAGCACAGCAGCAAAAAGTTGAAAGTTTACGAATTAATATAGGTAAAAGACTGGCTTATGGCAGTGGCATGTAGGTTTGATGGGCAATTGAAAGTGTCTCGATGTAGAATCTGAATGCAGGTTTTGTAATGGAAATATTATTCGTCACTGTTTACACTCCATGTCATGACCATTATTAAGGTAATAATACACGAAACTGTTCTGATCACAACACTTTCCGAAGAACAGAGACATATCTCCACACATCTGTGGAGACCTCGCATCAATATGGGATCTTTCAATCTAATATGTAGCATGATGTAAAAGGTTGAAAGTACGTACCTGCAGTTACATATTTTTCAAAAAGTTTTACCAGAGCTTCGCCAGTTCGCGCTGAGCCATTATCGGTATAGATGGTGACTGTTAGTACACTTATGACGAAAACAGCACTTTGTAAAGCTCTTATTAGTCCTTCACTCCTTTTGCTACACCTATCAGGGAGGTCTAATATCACCTCCCTGCACCTATACTGTCCCTCCCTTTCATTTTCCATTGCTGGCAGCTGTTCGTCCGGAATTTAGTTCAAAAGTAGTAAAAATACGATAGTTGTAAAGTGTTCGGCGACGTGCTCTAAATTATCATTTGGATATCAGGTAGTATACGCATTATGTCTTTGCCCCCGCCCCAATTAATATGATTAATGCAGAGCTTCCAGGAGGTCCTATTCAGGTATCTGCTAGCCTTAGGTTACCTTTCATAATGCACAATGAAGGAAAGGAAATATTTCGTAATCACTCACGAATGTTTCTGTGGACTCACGCACATATTTTTGTGTAAAAACTTTCCCGAAATAGAAGGCAGTAAAATAGACAGAAGAGAGGGGGCTTCAAGAGATTTGTTGACAACGTATCTGTCTTTTAATAGACAACATATTCTCCTCTTTTACCTTACCAAAAATTAGCATTCACTAAATTGTGGATATTTTCCGGCCATATATGATCAGTTCCAAAAACATCCCAAAGATAGCACCATTTTGCATCTAAAAGACCTTCAATTAATAAAAAAATTCTAAAAGGGGAGGGGGAACCCCTTCCCAAGGACGACACCTTTATGTAGTGACAAACGAAAGATCAAAACTGCTGCATGCAAAATGCAGGAACGCATGAAAAATAAAGGTGTAATTTACGCAGACTTGGGGGAACTGAGGTATTATTACGACATCATCTATGGTGCCCCCAGTCACAAAAACCTGGCGACGCCACTGATCTCCAGCCAACTTGCAGCTCTTGTAATGATCTCCGAATTCAAAATCCAGTTGTCTGGGATGACCCTATGTTGATCCCTGCCTTTTTGAGCTTAACAGGACATTTTTGTTCTTGTACAATTTTTATCCAGTGCAGCTTATCAACGAGTTTTGTGCTCCAAATAGCATTTCCTAAATGTATGAATTTACCAATAGCCTACCAAAGAACATTACCACTGAAACTAACCCCTTAAAACAGTCTTCCTGGCACTTCCGAGACATTTAAAACCCAGGAGCTTCCGGGGGCTTCGCCCCCTGCACCCCCACCAGGGGCCCTAAGGCGATTATTTATTTTTTCCGCAGACGCCCACGTATTTGCCCAAACTAAATTTCTAAGCCATGAGGTCTTAAGGAGGTTTGGGATCATCATTGGGTCTGGAAAGTGTTATTTCCGGCGATCTGGGAGGCATATTTGCCAAAAACTGAATTTCTTGCAAGCCACGCGCGAACGGCGAACCCATGGTCGCTCTCCACTTAAATAGTATCAGGGAACAGACACGAGTCCCAGCCATTACCCAAGACAGATCTGCGCCCATGCGACATAGATCTAATCAAAGTTTGTGGGGTGTTGCCCCTGAATACGCCCCGTGGTTGCTGGCCCTGTAGAAGTCTTTTAGCCAATCCATTGCAGTAGAATAGTCTCTTTACGAGTAATGTGGAACCTAATAAACCAGAAAGCCAAAAGGCTAAGTGGTTTATTTTCCCTTAAATAAAATGTTTAGTTCTGTAGTGTGTAGTTGACATAGTTTCATTGTGGAGTTAATGTGCTACAATTTAGGTCTAGAAAGTTAAAATCCCCTGGGCATACAGGTAGATCAGAAAGATTGATATCATGATAACATTGCTATAAATCAGCTTCTTGCTTTTAATTTTGGGCATTACACGCCAGATGAAACATACAAGCATGTTTCATACTTGACTTATCACGTTTACAAGGTTATCACAGTTTGACCTTTGACTTCCATAAAAGAAAACAGAGGTTATGCACTCAATATGGGGCACCCATATGCCAAGTATGAGATTCATGTAAGATATCTTTGAGATGTCATGTGCACGGGACTTTCACAGTTGACCCCAGTGACCTCAAATAACCTTTGAACCATACCAAATGTTATACAGTACATTTGCTTAATATTGGGTACCATTTGCAAAGTATGTATTTCATACACATTCCCAATTTCACAATTACAAAAGTTTTGCAGTTTAACCCCTCAAGACTTCTTATGACCTCAAATGGACCTTCGAACTACAACTGATCATGTTCTCAACCTGGGGTCTTCACTTTCCCAAATCACTATTGCCCTTCTTGAGATATGATGCTTATGAGCAGATTTCAAAGTTTCTAATATTTGGCCTCTGGTGAACCTAAATGACCTTCGACCAGGGGCGTCAATCCGTATTCAAATGTGGGGGGTGGGGGTGGGGGGGGGACGGGGACATACATGACTTAGCACAAACCAATCCCTTTGGTTTTGTAGAGGGGGTGTCTTCCTATAGGCCCTTTCCTCCTCCGCCCCCCCCCCCCTTATGATGACTGACGCCCTATTCTAATAACAGTCCCGTAGCCAGGAATTCTGATATAGGGGGGCACCGACACCTCATAGAGCAGCACCGAAGAAGATTATGTTTGTTGTCAGTAGTACCACCACAGGATAACAGTTTGACGGAACTACAGGGGATTATATCTCAAGCTTACCACACATAGCTTAAAGGTATCGGTTTTACATGTGCACATACGCGCGTCGAAAATTTCACTCTTCCGATTTTTCCCTCCGCTTGCAATACAGAGACGTAGAAATTCTCCACAAGTGAAGGGAACAACACTATAATCACGATATATCTTCAGCTCAGCAAGCGCAGGTGAAGCCGGTTAAGTACTTTGCGAAAGGCGAGACGGGACCAGGGGCTGCCATTAGGCAGGCTTGGTGTGATCCAGTATGATTTTGTTAGGACCCAGAGGGAAATTCCCCGAATATGTGGCGAATTAACAATATGGGAACACTAGCATGGAGCTTTGAGCAGGACTTTGAATGACAGTGAGAGCACACCAATGTCTTCACAGTTCACACTTCGGATGGTCATTATCGTATTTCTACTTTGAACGAAATTTTACATGAAAAAAAAAACATGAGAAAAAGTAAATTTTGGAATAAATTTTTGGTACGTGTAAATTTAGCTTCAAACCGTATAGTCGTCGCGGAGTGAATGTTACTCAAGGTACTAGATTACTACATGAAAGCCCCTTGATGTCCGGGATCTAACTTTGAGACTTCACCTAGCTTTGGCTGGAAGAGTTCACTTGAATTTTTGTACTACTAATGTTCATGGGTGATACTACTTCGCTTGTGAGAATTGCGCGCGAAGCGCGCCGAAATTTTGCAGGAAAATTATTTACCACGGTAAAACCTGCATACAGACTCAGCAAGGGGTGGTGGAAAGATAAGCCCTACGAAGGGACCAAGCTCCCATAAGAGGTCCAGCAACCCGAAGCCCCGTCAGAAGCAATGGGTTACAGATTGAATACCGAACGCGAAATTTTGGGCGACCGGCGAAAAATTTGGGGTTCTGTTGAAGAAAAATTGAAAATATTTGGTTCTTATTAAGGAAAGTTAAAAAATTTGGGTTTCTATGGAAGAATCTGCCCTCTTCTTCCTAGACAGTTCCAGTTCTCCCGACTAAGTTACTCCTTCCAAAACTGTGTTGAGCCCCTCCTTGTGCAGACACAAACCTAGTTTATTGCTTAAGGGCATATCCTGTTGGGCGTACAAGGCCATAATATGTAACCAGAACATTCTCTGCGCATGCTGTGTGTTGTGAGCTTTGATGCAAGAGCATTCACCTATGACCAATTGGGAATTTTGCTTTCTCCCAAGCAAAATGTATTTGGGGTGATGAGTGTCTGTCTTTAAGAACAAAACCAAGACGCCGGGCGACTGGTCGCGAGGGGATTCCCCCTTCCACCACCCCTAGACATTGAGACACTTTACGTTTCATACAAAATGATTATCATGATGTTGAGTCTGAATTAAGACTCGTCCCGATCGTAAGAGAAAGAGGATGGAACTTTTTATGGATTCAATTTTGTATTTTTCCGGGAATCAAACCTACACGAAAGAACAGTAGCCTAATTGTGGAACCTGCACATTCATAAATTAAGCCAACATATCTGAAACGGGTGTTAAAGCTATATGTAACTAAAGAGGAAAGCGCGCGTAGCTCGTGAAAATCTTTGTGATTTTAGAACAAAAATGTTACAGAGAATAAAATACGTTCATTATTAAACTCCTTTTGGGATCATTTTTGGTTACAAATCGCTTGGTGTCATACCAGGGCCACCGTTTACATGTACTAAAATTTATTTTCGATCGATTTTCCGTATAGGGGGGCACAGTGGTCCGCACGGGGGCACGGCCCCCTCGTGCCCCGGCCTGGCTACGGGCCTGTCTAATAAGAATTATCATTTCAAAGTTAACATGACCATCATTGAGATGTCCCAGAATAGCTGAAACCACGCTTCGCAGCGTGGATCATTGTCGGAGATCATGGACCCGACCAGGCCCGTTGCTAGGGTGACATGTTTTGGGGTGTGAAGGTGACCGTCCCAAATTCCGACCGGCTGGATGTTTTTCCAACTGAGTGGAGACGTGTAAATTGCACTTTGTTTATGAATGCTCAGCGTTTTTTATACAACAGTGGGGATCCTTCCTTTGTCACTACATAAATGTGTCGTCCTGGGGAGGGGTCTAAGGGGAGGGAGCTCCCCTTAAGGGGAGGGGGCCTCCACTTTCAGAAATTTTTGTTAATTTGAGGTTGCTTAGATGCAAAGTGGTGCTATCTTTGGGATATTTTTGGAGCTGATCGTAGTATAGCAAAGTTGTGAAGGATTAGCAAGGGCGTTTTCAGAATGCTTTTAAGTCGTAAGTGTATTAACAGTCATCATCTATACCGATAATGGCATCGGCGAAGCGCTCTGTAAAAATTTTTGAAAAATGTTTAACGGCAAAAAGTACTTTCAACCTTCCACATCATGCTACAAATTAGACTGAATGCAGTGGCGTACCCAGGATTTGTCTCAAGGGGGGCGGGGCATGCAGTATATTGTGTGACCGCCGGCCTGGGGGAGGGTGGCCCCTCCCCTTTGAAATTTTTGAAAAATAAGGTGTCCTTACATGCAATCTGGTGCCAAATATGCTACCTTTTGAAGTAAAATTTGTGTTAAAAAATTTACGTATTTTTAGGAACAAAAAATAGGCATCAGTGTGGGGGCAT
This sequence comes from Holothuria leucospilota, assembly GCA_029531755.1. Classification (NCBI taxonomy): domain Eukaryota; kingdom Metazoa; phylum Echinodermata; class Holothuroidea; order Aspidochirotida; family Holothuriidae; genus Holothuria; species Holothuria leucospilota. Next base: position 7,547,536 of record CM055981.1, read on the forward strand.
AAAAAGTTTACGTATTTTTAGGAACTTAAAAAAAATCGGAATAAGTGAGGGGGCATGGCCGAATGGCCCTCCCCTCTGCGTACGCCACTGATTGAATGACCCCATATTGATGAGAGGCCCCTTCAGGTGTTTGGAGATGTATGTCTGTTTTCGGAGAGTGTTGTGATCAGAATAGTTCCATGTATTTACCTTTTTAATGGTCATGAGAAGGAGTGCAAACCGTGACGCATGCGTGCGAAGCGCGCCGAAATTTTGTCATTAAATAAGATTTTCCTGACGAAATCTGCATTCAGAATCTGCATCAAGACACTTAACAATTGCCCAACAAACCTACATACCACTCAAAAAGCCAAATAGAGCCACGGAACTACTCTTTAACGCAAATGTGGGGGGACATTTGATATTATGTCCCCCACCCATCGAAATGTGAGGGGACTTGTCCCCCCGTCCCCCCAGGATTGACGCCCATGCCTTTGACCTTCACCAAAATCAGACATCTGTCTACTTAACAAGGGGCTTTCACATACTAAGTATGAGATTCATCAATGTTTCCCTCCCTGAAAAATTATACAAAGTTTTCAGTTTGACCACCAGTGACCCAAGTGACCTTTGATCTTTACAGAAATGATAGGGATCATCCACTGAATAATGTGTATCCGCATACTCGGTATGGTCCAGCTTCCTTGTCTACTAATCTTGAAACATTAGGTTTACGAGCAGTTTTCAAAGTTTACAGCAATTGACCTCCGGTGATCCCAAATAACCTTGGACTGCACCAAAATTGATAGGAGTCATCTCCTTAATATGAAAAATTTGATGCTAAGTATAAGATCCTATAAAGGTTATGCTTCTTGACATATTGTGTTTATAAGCAATTTTCATAGTTTTTAAAGTTTGACCTCTGGTGACTACAAATAAACTTTAATCTAAAGCAAAAACAAGAGGGATCCTCTACTCAATATGGAGTCTCCACATGCCAAGTGTACCATTCATCAAAGTTTTTCTTCTTGAGATATTGTGTTTACAACAAGTTTCAGGGTTTTTACAGTTCGATCTCCGATGATCCAAAATGATCTTGGACCTCCACCAACACGGTAGGGATTATCTACTCAACATGAGTATCGACATGTCAAGTATTAGATCTCTCAAGGTTACCCTTCTTGAGATATCGCGTTTACAAGCAAAGTGTCACAAACAAAAAAAAAACATACACACACGAGACATCACCATCGCATAAATTCCTTCTGCCTATACGCAGGAATACAAAAAATAAAGAAAATGCAGCATGGATACAATGTGACTAAATGTGAAGTTTGGTGTGGGAAGAGATGGAGAGATTGCAGGGGCACTTGAGTATAAAGTCATTTTGTATTTTTATGCTGTATGATGCAAGATATACCTTTATTATGAGACATGGTTGCATGCCATATTCGCAAATCCGAATTTCACGGAAGATCGTTTCAGCATCAAATATTGTAGATTTTGTAGAAGCAAAAAGCTTATTCATAGTGTTATTACGGAAGTTATAAGTTTCTTCTCCCAGAAGATTTTTTAACCTTAATCCAGGATTCAAATGGATAGAATGAAACTTATTGAAAATATAAATATTCAAATTGAAAATATAAGGCTGTATGGAAAGAAATGTATAGAATGAAAATTGAAAATACAAATATTCAAATTGAAAATGCAAGGTTCTCACAGCGAGAAAACAGTACTTTGTGTCTCATGATTTGCAGACCCCAAATCTCAAACTTTCATATGATGCAAAATTTACAACTTTTGTAATGTGATTTTTTCTGTGGGTAAGATCATGCCAGGCTGAACATTTTAACAGTGATTGAAGATACTATTGTCTGTGTCTTTTTGATGTAAATCTAAACACATAAACCCTTGTATAACCCTTAAATTTTATTAACAGTATTAACAGTTTTTAACAGTGTTAACCTTTGCTCTGTGATAATTTGAGTACCGTTACTACCTCCTTTAATTTACTCTTGACTTTCGCTGAAAACTTGTAGCATACGCTGGCAATTACCTTCTGTACAACTATTCATCGTTCACTGGACTTTCATTGTCGTATTGATTTTTTACCCAGATGGGTTTAAATTGGCGGGGCTGTGAATTAAATCTATAAACGGTAATAGAGACATAAGAATGACGAGCTGGTCAGATCAATTCAAGAAATTGTAACAATAACCAGCACTCAGTATATTGGCCACAGTGCTGACCATTGTAATTAGTTGTTAATTTCGTTTGTATCGAAGATGTTTCTTGTCATTATACAGCTTCCTTGCTTTGTGAGAATGTCCATCTCAGGCAGTGTTTAGTATCTCAAGTAAATCGCAATCTAAGATACAAACTGGCATCCAGCACTGGCATCTGTGTTTTAGCAAAGTCTGCCAGTTTATTGTAAACATTCTACGGTCAGTAGTCACGAAAATTGTAATCAAATACTCGTTCATATGCCACAAGGGAATATGGGGATAAATCGTAATAATACCATAGTCCCGTAGAAGTACGTACGGAAGTTGACGTACTATCTCATACATGAATATTTATTGTTGTATGAATAATAACGAATTTAATTCGGTAGAAATTTATTGGCTCACACGAAATACGTGTTTTAACCCAGAAAAGTAGTATGGATATTACTGGATATTTTAGTGGAGAAATAGTCTGCCTGTTAGTGAGATCTATTAATCACTAGAGGAAATATATTCCCAAATAATGATTTGCTGATGCATCCTAGCGCTATGATGCAACGAGGTAAATAAAGCCTATACCTAGTGCTTCCAAGCACGTGTTAACACCGTGTCAACTTGAACTAAAAGACTAACAGACAAACCGTCAAGCTACTCTTTATTAAAGTAGCAAATGTTAGATTAGCAGAATTTCTTCCGGAAAGTAATAAACTTATATTAAATTGTTGTAGTTTTCTGTAGAAAAACAACTTGAGGCAATCAGATTGTGTTTTTAATACAAAGAAAAAGAACTTGACGAATTATCGATTTGTTAGCTGTAGTACTACGACTTCGTCATATAGGTGAAGTAATTATAGCCGGTACGGCAAATACAAATTTAGGTTACTCGAAGGTCACGGAAGTAGTCAGGTGACAGATAAATTTCCTTGGGGAACTAGTGACACGAATGTTGTGTCGTCCTCCCGTACTAAAGTATTCGGTCACCATGGTGCTTTCCATACTTTCAGAAGAAGAGGCCATTAAAACCGTAAAAAAGTATGGATATTCTATTCAGAATATCAAAATGCAAAGCCTACCGTAACGTGAAAACACATTACAAGATCTAAAGAGGGAAGAAGGCGTTTACAATGAAATTTTCCCCACCTGGCAAACAGTCATGACACGAATTTTACCTTGGGAGCATTTTCACGTTTTGCTCATAGGAAGGGTTGCAGCCCTAGCCCCCTGCCCAACACGCCCATGCAGAAAATTCATGCTAAGCTTAAACAGGGCCGGGAACAGTCTCTCCATTTAAAAGTATTGACCTTAAAATATAATACAAACTATATTGTTCCTCCAAACAGGATATCTCTTTTGTACCGAAGTTGCTTATAACCACTATGTCTCCCTTTTCATTTGAAACATTTTATTATACCAAAAACAATTTCAGATAGTAATCTCCTGGCTCAAAAGTTTCTCATGCACAAATTTAAATGACAATGCAGATGTTAACCACTTCTTAAGAGGAAGTAATGACGATAAGAAAAAAATCTCATTACATACGTGAACGTTAGTTCTTTGTGTTTACAAGATTGTAGAACTCTGTGGACGTAAAAATGACCTTCGCACACAATCCTTTCATCGTGTTTATATTTTATTTTCATAACGTAGCAAAATATTCTTCTCTCTTGTCTTGAATGCACAGATTGTACTGTATTGGCTTGGTTAAGTGCATAAATTAAAATATATTGCACTCGCGATACAGTTTTTGCACTTACCATGCATTGTTTTCTCACTAATGCATGGTTTTTGCACTTATCATGCAACTTTTTGCACTTATCATGCACTGTTTTTGCACTTATCATGCACTGTTTTTGCACTTATCATGCATTGTTTCTGTACTTTTCACGGACTACTTTTGCACTTATGTATTATTTTTAGCTCTTACCATGCATTGTTTCGCAACTATCATGCATTGTTTTTGCACTTATCCCGCATTTCTGTTGCACTTATCCCGCGTTTCTATTGCACTCATCATGCAGAGGTGTTGCACTTATCATGCATTGTTTTAGGTCCTATCAAGCATTGCATTTGCAACTTGGATGCAGCTGCACCTCATTCTCTCATTTCCTGGGTCTTAAATTATCTGACCAATAGATCTTAGTTGGTTCGTCTTTCCCTCACAACTAAATCGGATGTTGTCGTTTCCAATACAGGGGCACCACAAGGTACAGTTTTAGCCCCTTCCTCTACCTCCGACTGAGCTGATCTGCCCCTTGATTAAATTTGTAGATGACACTGTTTTGATCAGTCTTATTAAAATAATGATAGGTTTAAATGTCTTAATCAAATCAAAAACTTTGTCAAGTACTGCGATGAAGACGAAGGAGGCGTTGGTAGTCTTTCGTCGTATAAGGCCCACACGGGATTCTGTTACAATTAAAGACTGTAGTGTTGAACGTGTGCATAATTTAAGTACCTAAGTGTTCATATTGATGCCAAACTAAATTGGTATGTCTATATTGACAGCATTATTAAGAAGTTAGGCACTAGATTGTATTGTATGAGGAAACTAAAATCTTTTAATATAGACAATAAATTGTTGCATTTTTTTATAATTCTGTGGCGGGTGGGGTTTGGCGCTGTTGCCTTATTTGCTGGGGAAGTAATGCAACCAATACTGAAATTGAACGTGTGAATAAGTGTATTGGAAGGGCTGAAGGGCGGGACCAATGATCTGTGAGGAGGAAGTAGACTGGGTTTATCACTGCCTGATTAGTAGCAAGTTGGAGTCTCTCTGAGCTGACAGTGATCACTGATCACCCTCTCCATGAGCAGCTCTTCAAACAAGTGATTCCACGCAGTGGTAGACTCAGGCAACCATCTTGCACAATTAAATCCTGGTACCCCTTGACACTTTTATCCCAAGCAATTAAAATGCATAATAGTTATTTCAAACGTTAGGCCGTGATTTACTTACCTTAGGGTTCGTTTGTTTCTTATTTTATTGTTTTTATGTTTTCCTTTATACTGTTTTAAACTTTAATCTCTAATTTTTGTCCACTCACGTTGGCTTGTTAATTGTCTTTATTTCTATGTCATTTCTTTAATTTTTAATTCATTTACCCATCATTTTACATGGCTCCATTGTATGATTGTTTTCTTAATTTACTCTTAATTTTTTAACTTTTATTTTCTTATTGTTTTACTCTTGTAATGCGAGCACCCCTATTTCCTCTTCTGGATGGATAAAGTGACTCTTACTATCATGCACTGTGTTTGCACTTATCATGCATTGCTTTTGCACTTATCATGCAATGTTTTGGCACTCAAAATGCATTGTTTTACAACTATCTTGTAATGTTTTGCAATTAGTATGCAATGTTATTTTACATATAATGTATTGCTATAGTACTAATCATGCATTCTTTTTGCACTCACCATTGCTTTTCACTTGTCATGCATTTTATGCACTTATCATGCATTTTATTGCATTCATGATCGTGCTTTGTTATTGCACTCAACATGCATTCTTTTTGCACATATTATGCATTGCTCTTTCATAAAAAGACACTTTTTTGAAAAAAAAATAAATATGACGTACAAGAAGAACTAAAAACTTCTCGTAAAATCACCAAATAGGTCTTTTCAGGTTCCGCAGATAGAAGTGTTACGACTAGCTGAATATTGTGGCCAATTAAAGTCACGGAGCTACATTACACTCGAGAAGAGTCATCTAACCGAAAAACTCTTTTGCTGCTATCTGAAAATTACCCCCAATCTGAAGAAATTTATTTTGGGAAGGTGTCAATGTTTTGATGCACTTTTCGTTACTTTCATGTTCAACAGTTCAAACATCTTTAAACTTCTGCGAAGGAGTGAAAAAAGCAATTATTGAACAAATGTTTGTAATCGGTAGTTGGACAAACAAACATGGCGGAGGAGGGATGAAGTCGATATTACGAGTTTAAGTTTCAATCAACTCTTTGTATTTACGTAAAATGGAAATGGGAATGGCAACTAGGAATTATATACCCAAAGCAAACCTCAATGAATGTCGAGTTTGTTTAGTCCTCCCATCAGTTTAAACTTACTGAAGCATCCAGGGTTGCGCAAATGATACCTCATTAATGAGTTAAATATGAGCAAATATGTACGCCTCCACAACATAGCGACAGGTAGCAAGCTAGTCGCTGCAACAAGTAGAAACGTGTCATCTTCGACTGCTGTTAATAAGCATGAGTGATAAAACTCAGAGATGAGCCTGGGCTACCGTCACCTTCTCATGATGCTTCTGTTTTTTTTATTACGTGACTTGTACAAATCACTCGCAGGTGGTTGTCAAGTTAAAATGAGAATTACTCTCTATGTCTGTAGTTCCAGAGTTCCATATAAATTCATTTACCTTGAAGTTAAAAATTACCCCGCGGCATTTGATTCAAATCTTTCAGATGAAGGAAACCACAGTGTTAGGCCATTTGAAATACGAATTCTTCGGGAGAAACTTCTCACCTTAGAGTTATATCTCATTGAATTAATTCTCGTGACACGAGAGAAGTTTATCGAAAAGTCAAGGTCGTGTCATTATCGTGCTAACATGAGTGAGTTAATGATTCGCCGGGGATTTGATTGTGAACGCATGATAAAAGTAAGAGTGGTGGGCTCACGCATTTGGGGCAAAATAATTTTGTTCTGTTAACTCCCATATGTGATTGGGTGGGCCTATGGAAAAATATTGGTGTCTTCCAGCTTGCTCCTTTAACTTCCTGAGATGCTCAAAATATCATTGTCCTTGTGTAACATTAATCCTCTCCTCCCCCCCCCCCCAAAAAAAAAGCAGTACAAATTGTCCGAATTTTGTTTAAGAAAATACTGCTCGAAAGAATGAAGTACATCATTGTGAGTTATCTAAAATAATTTGTAACACGTCACCTATCCCCTATCAACGTCAGGAATTGTTTTGAGCAAACGCTCCTTTGGGAATACCTAACAGCGTCTTGTTTGAAGTTCAAGGCTTAAGGACGTATTATTTCCTGAACTCGGGATGTACTTATTTACTGCTTCAGTTATTTTTAAACCACTACACGATCACTGCTTTGGAACCGTGAGAGTGTGGGAGCATCTTTGCAATAGCCCTATCATCAAGAATGGATTATACGTATCTCTTCAAGTTATCTTGAAGGCATCATTTAAATTTGATCTTCTGTGAGTAGATCATGTCAACAGGAAGACATTATGCAAAAGCATACACTGTAAAAATGTCTAAAAACTGTTGTAGAATTACATAACAAAACTGAAGAAGTACAAAGAGGAAACGGAAAAGTGCTGTCAATATTTGGAAACAAATGGACAGCACTTTTTATGTTTTCTTTAAGTGTTTCTTTATTTTTGTTTTGTAAATCTACAGAAACTTTTTACAGTGTACATTTGTGAGGGAGGATCTTTTGAAAAGACCAGTGGCATCTATCTTAATTGAAGCAGGGGACTTAAATAATGGAACATTAAAATAGGGTAGCGAGTACAGGTTGATTTGTCCTCAGCCTTTAAAATGTCGGGGGCATGTTCCCGTGCCCCTATGTCTATGAAAGCGGCTCATAGACCCGTCTTCCTATTGGTCATCTTTTTCCTTTGTTTTCTTCTCCTACCTGCCTACTTCATCTTAGCAGTTATCTTAAAAGTCATGAGAGGTTTGGTTTTCAACAAGTTGAAAAACTTGTCAAAAGAAGATTTCTTCAATCCTTTTAGGACATACCATCTAATTTTTTCAGAGTCTGGTAGGGACAATTTCAAAAATTTGCGGCTCCTTATAGTATATATATCTCGATGATGAAATCAAAGGTCTCACGGTTTTACTCTCTAAAGCTGCTAATACACGTCAATGTGTAGACTAGGTAAACACAACATTCAATTAACTGACAGCAAGGACTAGAGAAACCCAAGAAAAGTATTCGAAGCAGAAAAGAGATGAAGAAAGAAAGAGGATGAGGAGACCGATGGCTGTTTCATTTAGATAAACTAGCCAAGAAAAAACCTGATAGGTTGATCCATGAGAAATGGAAGAAAGTAAAGGGTAAACTAATTAACTGTATGATCGTAACTTTACTGGACCAAGGCCAGTAAATGACAACATTTAAAAGAGGAATTGGTTTTATAGGATACTTGACATTTAATGCTAACATCGCCGGGCTATCAAATGAAAAAACAACGGAAATCGATGTCTTCTTAAGAGCGACTAAGCGTTAATGGTCACAATTTCATTATTTGGTTTATGTAGCGTGCTGCAATGTCAAAAGAAATAATACAAGTAAAATAAGATATCCCAATTAGTAGACACTTAGTGGAGTTTTATGTTAGAAGGATAATTCAGAGAAATGTTGGTTTGACGTTTACAAGACAGATTTATGTATCAGAGCATTTATTTTTCCGGTGAAGCGAGTTTATTTTATTTGCTAGCTTTTATGAATAGACCATGGAAAAGAAGCCTGCGTGGCTACGGTAGCTATTTGGGATATACCTTTTAGATTTACATATTGATGAAGGAAATGGAACTTAAGTAGTCTCCGGGGGTGTAGGGCATGACAACAGAGCAGTGTGCGGTGAAGGCAATAAAATGAGTTGAAAAGTGGATTGAATTCATTCTATAAGGTTATACTTTAAAGGATCCTATACATCGTACTGACTTAAAATTGGTCTCATAATCTGGAGTGACCTAGTTGTTTATACAAGATGTTATTTATAACCACCCAGAATAGTTTTGCTTGTAAAATGTCTTACCTTTTATGCACTTCTTAGCCTACGGACATGACCTATACAGTATCTGTCACTTAGACGTTGCCCTAGAGCTACAACGTTACAAATTAGAGGAATGTGTAACTTTGAAGGCCGACAATAACTTTACATTTGGCCCCCCAAACGTTTGTCAACAATCCTTTCTTCCGGAGCTGTGCAAAAAAAGTTGTTATGATAAGACCAGGGAGGTGATAAGACCCTGATAAGATTCATCACATGACGTCAGAGAATTTCTTAAAAGTTTCACCTTTTATCGCAAACATCTTAATCCGTGACACATTTTGAAATTTTCTGTCAATTCTGAGCTTTACTTTTCTTTGTGTAACCAGATACTTTCCATCAGATATCGAGTAAAACATTTAATTAAATATTTTCCGCTTTTCCCGCGGTCAACATCTCGACCGAGAGGAGAGAGCGAATTAGTGCTATTTTCTATAAACCACGCAAAGCAATTTCTCGGATCTTGTTACAGATGGTTAATTGTGACTCATGTATATAACAGGCCACATAAGGCTTAATTTAACACACACCGAGACTAAAACAAAGTGACATCTTCAATGATATAGCTATTTCTTGGTGTCAGGTGATTTATTCACCATATCAGCTTCTCTTATACCTAACGAATTTTCCCTTTATTGATATAGTAGCCTTTCCACACAGGTCTAGCCAGTAGGCCTATAGAGTCTATTTGCAAGGTTCTGTACACAACAGAAATCCTGCCACGAGACATCTGAACTCCCCACAGGGGGCTCTAAGTTCAAATTTTACAAGTTTCCTATCAAAAATGTCAAAAAACATAATCACGTCGTCAGAGAAAATAGACAACTCCAACTGCAAAAGAAAACAGATACATTTAGCAGGATCATACTTTACAAAAGTTCTGCATAGAACCTCACTAAATAAAAAATGTGACGAAAAAGAATACAAACCTTTAGGGAAAGGGATAAAATATATTCTCGCAGCACCAATAGGTAGTAAATTAACACATCGTACTTGTGCAAAATCTCTGGTTTTTGTCACGATTTGGGGTTTGTTATTTTTAGCGTAGAGAAACATTACTCCTTGCTTCTTGGGATCACGTTTAATCGGTTCTTAGGGTCGGAGAGAGTTGATTACCTCAAGTTTTAGTTAAAGCTTTGAATCATTAAGTATGCCTAAGACTACATAACTTCCCACAGCTACATGGTTTGATGGGGTGATCTGTTAAATATCGTAAGATATTAACTTTCGGACTTTCCAGGAGTACAAGACTATTATGGATACCCTTACATTTTCGATTAGACGAAAAGGGCACTCGTCATTAACGCCATTGCCTGAAAATAAGGGATGCTACATTCGTCATGAAATGAGGCAATCTTTAAGGGAAGGAATAACAATTACTCAGACCTGATGACGAAAATATTTGATCTGAGCTTGCGGCACGGTAATAGGTAAACAAATGCACCATTTGAATGATTAGGGCGATACCTCCCCAGTCCTCCGCCCGAGGGTCAACGAGGCCGTTATTTGGTGGCCTCACTTTGGTCTTTCGGATGTTGCCATATAAGCATTTTGCTTATATGGTGTTCATTCAACAGGGGTTTCTTAATCTTAAAGACATTTTCTTTACACAACCTGAAGCAATCGGAAGAAATGTTGCCAAAGGATATCTTTCCAAACTCAGCCCAAATGGAAGTACTAAAAATAAACCGTAAGCAAATTAGCCGAACAGCAAAGAGGTCTTTGTCTACCGAATTACACCAATGTCACGTCTAGATTGATCAATGCGAAAATGACTTAAGAGCTTCAAAATGTAATTCTTCATTGTAACTCACCTGCAAACAAACACGCACACGAGCTCGCGATTTAGACTTTATTTGGTTTGCGGACAATTACCTGAGCAAATAGGAAAAGGGGCAACCATTTCCTTTGAGGGTGAAACGTCAACGTAGGCCATTTTGTGACGTGTTGTAAGGTCATGCCATTGTAACGTTTAGCGTTACTGTTTTTACACATTTAAGATACCTTGAAAGAATGGCTTAAACAATAAATTTTATGGGAAATGGTCGATTTGATATTCCAGTCTGAGTGGGTAGCCCTATACATACATCTAATTACGGTCAAATATACTTCAGACGTCATGCGTAGTGTTATCATGATGACGTTCTTTCTGTCGCGAGTAAGATATGGATTTTCAGAGTCATTGTCATTTGTTAGTATTGGCAGATTCGTAATGGACAATTTCAGCAGGACACCGAACGTACTACATAAGCAGAAGTGAGCCATCTTTTGAAATTCCTCCTATAGTGGTTTCATGTTACTTTACAGTCTTCATGAACATTTTGCACTTTCTCGAAAGGTGAGTCTGTTTCTATGCAGATTCAAATCTTTAGAGCAGTGGCAGGGCCAAGAAGGAGGGGGGGGGGGGGTGAAGGAAGGGAGAACTTGGGGAAATTTGATCCCCATCAAGCCTCTGCCCCACACTTGCGCCCCAGTCCACTCCTTCACAAAGGTACACAGTTTATAGGACCAAATGCAGGGAATAATTTAGTGTTCCAATTTTGCATCACAGTTTCGAGGATTCTTTTACTTCTTTAGAGTAAATCATTAAATGCCCTATGGTTATCCACACAAAAAAGTGCTACACATTTTTGCATTTGTGTAGCAGTTTGGCCAGCTTGTATAGCAAATTGCGATGCGATACCGGATAATGACACCCATGTCACGTTTGCCCAAATCTTTCTCCTCCTTACTGTCACCCACTTTTGAAACCCTGATGGGGCCACTGATTAATATTTCTTTGGTACAATGACGAGCTAAACACTAGACGGAGGGGATAAGTAGGGAAATAGGTAGGAGGAGAGCAGTGGCGTAGCCAGGTTTTTTGTCAGGAGGGGCAAGAGCACCAAGATTTCCCCCAATTAGTGATCGGCTTCCTAATAATCAGTGTTCTCCGCAGGTCCAAATTTTGTCCGGGTGCTTTCCTCTGACCTGGCTGATGTGACTGGTCGCCGTCCTGGGGGAGGGGTCTAAGGGGAGGGGGTGTCCCCCTCCCCTTTGGAAAATTTTTGCTCATATAAGGTGGGCTGGATGCAAAATGGTGCCACATTTGGTGCTAAATGTAAACTGAATACATCACCAAGAATTTTTATTTTTTCAGGAAGCTTTTTATCTTGCTTGTCTTCAGGTCTTGGTCAATTTTTCTTGAGTCCTACTGGTAGATCAGAATCACAATGGGTGAAGTACAGTAATTAAGTGAACCCCGGTACACCTTTCCCTTCATCAGTTCACCACATTCACCAAATTCAGTCCAAATTTTACGAGGACCTGCCCTTGTAGCAGAGTATAGCACTTGACCACTGACCCATTCTAACAAACTGCATATACCACAATGCTGCTGCTTTAATTATCAAGAAACATTGGAAGTATACAGTAAAAGGACAGAGTCCCTTGTCAGAGGTCCAGAGATCCCATGCTGTATAAAACAGATAGTAAAATATAACTAGTACAACTATAAGCATGGTGTCATCATTCCATCTCTGAAAACCTTAATGAGGACTGGTTGTGCCAGTGTGGCATATACTTTTAAATAAGTAAAGTGTACTAGTTGAGAAATTTAAAATTTTACCAGATCATGCGCAAATTTCACCATATATTCACTTTCAAAATTTCCCCCAAGATTTTCCAGAGGGGGCAACTCGCCCCCCTGTCCCCCCTGGCTACGCCACTGGAGGAGAGGTGCTCTAATGGACGTCTTTTGAAAAGTGACGGCCCTGATTTTATAAGCAAACCACGTGTCTTATTCCCTCCGTCATTCTTTATTTCGTTTGTTTTTCTAAATCATTGAAAAGTACAGATGCATAATATTACCAATATCATAATGAAGTATATGGAGTAAAACTAAAAACCCTGAGGGGCTTGTCAGAGTTTTACTCCCCATAACTACAAAAACAAAGGTAACTGACGTAGCTGAGTCAGAAACAAAGAACACAAAAAGAACAAAGAATTAAAGATATAAAGGCCAGTAAAAACAATTAACTGAAACAAAAGTAAAGACTAAGATAATAGGACCAGAACTTTTACATGTCAAACCCTATTTTTTCACCCTGACAATAACTTATACTTTTTTTGATAAAATGAAACTTGTGTATGCAATGTGTTTTGGCTAGTAGATTTATTTTCTCGCATTGTCAAAATATGAGTGGAAGTGTGGCACGACCAAATCACATCGACCATTGTTACATAGGGCCTACGGGCATTGATATATCTGTATAGAAAATACATCGTGAAACATTAAGTGAGGAAACCACCATACGGTCTGGTTATTTTCATTGGTTTGACGAGATGGTAAACCAGGGAGTCATCTGTCAATAAGCCTTGCAATACACACTGTAGTCGACGTCCCCAACTTGCTCGTAGTTTAAAATCCCCCTGCTGAGTACACTTGTACTGTGTCTGAATTCATAACTATTCTTCTCTTGTAATCTGAGGCTGCACTCTGCTCTGTCTGCAGTGCCATGGTTTAGGTTACACCCCTCACATTGAACTGATATGCAAACTATTGACCAACCAGGGTGACTTTTATGTGAAGGCATAATTTGAATCTGCACATTTAGTCAATCAGAGTGCAGTCTCACCAACACTCTGGCATAACTGTTCTTTACATTCCAAACTAGGCTTCTGCACATTACAAGAGTTATAAAAGTTTCATTATTGAAAATATGAAAGTTTGAACCGATCAATTATTCATGAGACACAAAGCAGTACTGTAGTTTAGTTTTCTTTTCGTGAGAACCTCATTTATTGAAATTAAGTTGATCAGCTGCATTATTTTAAATTGCCTGTCATTCTTTGCATGAAATTCAGTTTCTAAGGAATTAACACACAAAGTCTCGTCCGATAGCAGTAAAACGGTCAACGACTGTCGGCTGACCGTTCAAGAATAGGACAAACACGTGCCAGCCCTCGGCACCGCCTGGTTGAGACAAAAGTGATAAATTGTTCGGGCGTGCAGTCGGAGGAAGCAGAAAAACTATCCGCCATAGCTTGACCAAGGCTACCGTATTTAATTGAACATTTCGTTTGTGGTTTTGACCTTTTCACAGGGCAATTCTTTGGCCACGTATCTTATGGTTGTGTTTTTATTTCCTGCGATATGTTTTGTGATAAGAAAGTTATGAAGTGCGCTTGCCTGGAAGGGTGACGCATTATGAGCGAATAATTAACTTAATACTCGTACATCTTTTCATAGGACCAAGAGCGGCGATTTGTTTTCAATATGGCGGGGGACATGACCAGATTTTCCAATAATATACTGTGTGAAAAATCAAAGTCAATGGGCGATTTCTCAGCTATTGGGGGCGTCCTCCTGTCCCCCCCCCCCCCGGATCGTCGCCCATGCATAGGACTGTTTTTAAACGGGAAAGTCTCTGTATGGGATGAGAAGATAAAGTTACGAGATATTTTGAGATATGAATTAATTTCGTATTGGCTTAACTTGGAATTATTTCAAGGTTAGTAATCTAACATTCCTTACTTAGATAACCTTGCGTAACTCTATAAGAAGCACTTTAATTTTGCTTTAATGACGATTGCTTGATCAGTTCTGCGCAAGCCCGTAGCCAAGGGTGAAGAGGGAGGGGGAGAGGGCGGCACCCCTGGAAAACTATTCCCCCTGGAAGCTATTTCGCCAACTTCAGTTCCTTGTATGGGTGAAAATTACAGGCAAACGTCAAGTTGTAGCGCTTATCAAAGCACTCCTGCATGGAAAGGTCTGCACCGACTGACAGCACTGTTTAACTGGCATTCCACAAATTGATAAATTTTATTCCTCCATTAAAGTGTAATTTACCTTTGACAGTATAGTATTAACAGCTATAATATGATATAGATAAAAGTATTGACCCACCAAGATTCGATTTTAAGAAGAGAAGTGTTATAAGATTCGTGAAATATTATCATTTAAAAAATCTTAACCCCTCTTTGTGATATCAACTACAGGAATTGTCATAAGCATGGACGGAAATCTTGGAAGGGATGGGGTTGGATTTATTCCTCAATTTTTTGAAAAGCTGCGATTAAATCTAACACTTTCACACAGTAAATTTTGATTCAAATGTTGTTTAGCCCCCCCCCCCCCACAACCCCTAGTATCACACAAATTTTCACAACTGCTCATCAGACAATTTTAGACTTTTCAATTGTACATAATCATCACTGATAGAAAACAAACCGACCAGAGTAAGCATTATCAGTAAAAATACTTCGTGCCGTAGATTAGTATACTACGAGGCAAACAGTGTAGGGTTTTGAACAAATTTGTCACAAAATACCCGTTGAGATTTTAACAAACCGATTCACGTTATGACACTGTAAGCAGAAATGGCTCGGAATCGGGTCAAGTTGACTCTGCTACATCCCTGTCTTTGAAGAGCTTTTAGACAAGTGAAAGCACTCAACTAACATTTAATGCTGACATAGTTAAAACACAATTGGGTTATTTGGACTACTTTCTCAAGTGTTTATCAGTACCCGGCAAAATCATACATGAAATTAAAATTGCTTTAAGCTAAGCATACTTTTCGATATAAGAGAGCTTCTAATAATGGTGACAATTTAAGCAGTGAAATGTGGCGATTTGAAGGTCACTAATTTAAAATCCGTGCTGTCAAGGTTCGAGGACTTTTGATTGCACTCAGGGGCAACGTCCCGGTGGGGGACCGGGGAAAAGCCCACGGAAGCTCTGAGATATTTACGAAATTGTCGAAACAAGAATGAGGTACTATAAGTCAAATTTTGATTATTCTCCGATTACCTAATAACCTTAAATGCGCACTAGAGGTTACAGAAATCACCCTTAAAGCATTTTGTATTTCAATAGTTACTGAAGGAAGTAGGTGGGAGAAGGATGGTGGGGTCGCATGGTGGGTCGCATGGGACTTAAAAAAGACTTATGTCACTCAAGCTGTCCTACGGGGAAAAATAATGAGAAAGCCGGAACTAGCCAACCGAAAAATTGCTTTTTTGAAAACATTTTAAGATTTTACGTCATCGTACATTGCACAAGTTAGGCCTATCTACAATTATCACTTCTGTCAGTATGTCATATTTATGAACAGCAGGGGAAAAGCTACATTCGAGATAAAAGTGGCGGAACAATTTTTTTGCCATGGCCCCTTGCCCTTTCACTGCCACTAATGGGAATATGGAGATCCTCGCCAGGAAAATTTTGAAATTAAACACTGTTAGATGAGATTTCCTGGAATTAATAAAGATAATTCTCAAACTTTGTACTGTGCACATGAGTAGTGAATGTTAGATCTACTCGGCTTGGTGACGTCATGTATCTCCTTTTTTGCAAACGAATTTGAGAGCTCAGCTAAAGGAACCTCTTGGAATACCCCCCCATAGCACTTATCGTCCCCCTGAGGTGCGAAAACGCCCCACGGGAGGTGATAACGGACCCGTTGGGAACATGCACTGATCTAGAATCACATCAGTAAGAGGAAGCGTGGATTAAATTAGAATCGCCACAGCATTCCAAATTTTCTAAACAACTAGAGCAAAAGTTACTTAAGGAATAAATTAAAGCTAATATATTAATCTGAACATCAGGCTAATATACCTATATTGTGAGGTTATGTTTACGTTGTCAACAGTAGCTAGGAAAGCCAACTGTACGAAAATAATTTATGCGACTGTTTAATAACTTAACTTCAAAACAGTAGAACATCCCCATAAATAATCCATAAATGCTCGAGTAAAATCTTCAAACTTTGTTTTGGTAATGAAAGTTTGTATCTTCATATCTATACTTTATTTCGAGACACTGTAACCTCTTGAAGGTTAAACAATGTTGTACTTTTCATTTTAAAAGATTTTTCAATTTGTGTTTTTATCTAAACAATCGAGCAAATGAAAGCTGTTGCGCTCTTCTAAGAATGAGTTTAATACATATAAATTCACAACCAATCTTTCTAGTTTCTTATGTTGTCTTGAAACCTACAAGTATAATCGACATTCCATGTTAGATTTCTCAGGTAAGGACAGATTTCAACGTTTGCAGGTTAACATTATTCAATTTCAACAGCTAATCATTGTCACAGTGATTTGTTGTGGCAACGAGACCAACTTCAAAGTAAATCCCCCAGCAAAGATAATATTGAAGATACAATGATAGGAAACGCTGCAAGGTTAGTCTTTGATGTGTGGTAATCGAAACGAGGTAAAGAACCTGATTTTAATAACATATTCGAAGCAAATATATATGTTATCATTTGCGATGAACGAAGGTGCAATGATTCAATTAGATACAGCGTCTTACGCTAGTAGTTTTATAATTCGGTCGCCATTGATGATGGACAGCTATAGAATCATTCTGACGTCATATCCACAATCCATAAAAAAGCTGTTATTTAAAGGCAAAGTTGGCTATTGTGTTATATTTTAGTCAAGGGACTTTCTTTGGATCAAGTGCAAAGACTTTACAGAATAATGGAATGAAGTTAAACGAAAAAATTGGTATGAAATGGGAAAGGGGACAAATTTGTACATTGCTGTGCTAAATTTAAATTAGTCAAGCGTCACTAAGTTGTGAGTGTTGGGCATCCACCCCTGAAGTTTGGTGTCCTTGTATGATCCCATAGGCTTTGAGATACTATAGATTCACCACGCGAGAAATGTGCCATATTTACCACCCGCCCAATTTGGAAAGTCTTGTAACATCACTGGTACACCTTTATTCTAAACTTTACCACTGTTGTCAATACTAGGTCAAAGATAGTACAATTTAGTCATTTGTCTTGTAAAGTAAGTTCAGCAAATTCAAATCAATTACTCACTGTGACCAGGGATCCTTACATCTCCCTACTGCAACTAACTTGCTTTGTCCTCAGACTGCAAATTGAAAAGACAAGTACTGTACTGAGTTTCAAAGGGTGAGCGAACAACTGTGGAGAATTTTAGGCACAGACTACTATTTGCAAAGTTAATGCTTGGTCGCATTCGAGAGAAGTCAATGAAGCGTTAAACAGGAAGTGTTCAGGGAGATAATCCATTTATTTGAAGGACGCAGTTGGAAACATTTAAATTTTAAAATTGACCAAAACAAAGGTGTTACCGGATTAAATATGGAGTGCGTTGTCTCTGTTTATGCTTCCTACCTTACAGGAGAAACACACCCTGACACTTTGAGGAACTGTTTTGTTTTCTAGTTAACTGTTCCAAGAGAAAAAAAAAACATCTGAACTATATCCGATGTAACCCTTGTAATTTGAGCTACTTTTTTCGCAAATGATAATTTTTACAGATACAAAGTTTGATTAATGACGAGGCATTCCATTAACTTTGCTCTCTGTCAAAGGAAAATTTGAATAAGGAGATAACACAGTATTACAATTTTACTCTTTCTGACTCTGTCATAACTTACACAAAGTCCTAAAAGTTAACCTGTAAATAAAGGTAGTTGCAAAGGACGTCGTTGTTTGCTGCTAATGGGGTGTGGTTCATCCTTCATATCTGTTTTCTAGAAAAAGTCTTGAAGTTTATTTATTTCATAATTTTAACCTCTGCCATAAATTCTGCCATTGAAGTCTGTTTTCTAGGCTACAGAACACCGTCGGAGATATTCTTAAAAGAACTTTTCATATTAAACACTATCAACAGCGTCTCTCTCTCGGAATTAGAGTTAGATAGTATCTTTAGACTACATCACATCACTCCGCATGCATGTGTTCAATGTAAGTACAGAAGATGTGCACTTGATTAGTACGCACTACGCACACAATGGGAATATGTTCAGATTAGCCTAAGTGTAGGGTTGAACAAATGAGCACCAATGTCATTGCTAGGCTACTTGTTTGGTCGATAAAGCTTAATCATTTAAAAGAAAATTTCGCGTCCCACATGTAGAATGTAGACACACTGTTGTCTCCCCAGTCCCCAGTCCCCCACGGGGGCGTGGGGGACTGGGGACTGGGGAGTGGGCTGCAGTCCCACTTACTCTCATTTTGAAAATAGTTTGTCTCAAAACGTATACAACTACCTTTGAAAATGACAAAACTCAGGAGTTGAATGGGTCAGTCCCCCTTAAAGGTCAGAAGCAGTCGCCCCAAACTTACTTTGAAACAATAGCTAAATGTCACAAATTTCTTCTTATTTTGCTTCCAAGTATCTTTCATGATATTTTAGAACATAAATATTGCATATTCAAGGTAAATCAAGCAGTTGCTCCTTGTAAATTTTACAATTGAGTGAAAAATGTACTGTCACATGATTCTCAAGAGCCATTCAGGAAATAGGATAGTCTACTATACAATTCTTTTTTGGGGTGACTGCATTCTCCCTTTAAGATGGCAACTTTTCGACGGCACTAAAACACATCTGAAACAGACGAAAACACAGAGCATGACTGAAAATGGGAAAAGAAGGAACATAACATAGTGATCACTATAGGCTGAGACAAACCTATGCAACAGCTACAAAAAATAAATAAATAAGGTAGTCATTTGTGTTTCTTTCCACTACCATACAGTGGCGGAGTAAATCATATTTCATAGGGTACGCACGTTGGGCGACTCCATCATTTCACGAGGGGCTTCAAATATGCAGCATATTATTTCACTCTCGATTTTCCAGTAGGGGAAAACTAGGCGAGACTTACAGGAAAGGGGGACTTGCACCAAAAGACTCCCTTCACTACGCCAATGTTCCTATCAACGGATCCAATGAAACGTTCATGGTTTTAGGTACAGTAGGACTACATAAAGTAATTTAATTCACCGTCCGTTTTGGCTTTCCATCACAAAATATTCCAGTCTGTAAAGTTGTTTCGGAGACGTACACGATTGGTTATCCGGTTCGTTCACACATATTTGTTAATATGCCAGCTATGTATAAAGTTACAAAGGGATGTCACTCGATCTCTGCTGCTTTCGTAATTTCAGTTAGGCTTAGTTTCCATGCAACATGTTACAATTATTGTACTCTAATACTTTAATAACACAAGGAGATGGGGATCATTATTAAGTAGTTAAGAAATGAAACGTTGGTAGTGCGCATGAGCACAATCCCGTGTGAGTATTGAGTACCAGTGTACCTATAAAGTCTGATATTAAGAGTTTGAAGGCATTTTACATCAAAAACAATGCTTAACTTTCAAAATTCTTGTCCACGAGTACGAGCAGGCCAGGGGCCATGTGCGCATGTGCATGTGACCCACAAAGTGCCGGTACTCTGTTGAAGCCATTCCAGTCTATTCTTAATGTTACTGATGTAACGCACTCTTCTTTTCAGCCAGTTAGAACGGTGTCATGCAATGAGAGATGTCAGAGTTTGACAGTCGAGAAGAGGCCACTTCAAGTCATAGTTTCCCCTCAGGGGATATACTTACCCTGGGGATCATAACCCATCCGGGGTAACGTTTCGCTTTCCCCCTCCGGCATTCAGCCGAAGGTACTTTTAGAAAAAGCACATGTGACCCCCAATTTTTTTTATCACAAGTTGTTATTATAAAAAAAAATACCGGAAAGAGAAATGGAATACAGATTTAGGGAAAAAGATGGAAAATATTGTACCATTTTCTGTTTTAAACTTTGAAAGAAGCAGCCATTTTCTCTTAGACCTCCCTTTGGCCGGCATTCTTTCCGCCATGATGTGTCCCCTCCTAATTGGTTACTTTGACTTCAGACCTGGGAATGAATATGAAGTATTACTCACCTATACAGACGAATATGCGCCAAAGAATAGTAAGATAATACAGCATCACGGCAAGTCTTATTACGTAAACTTTATATAAGAAGGGAGAACATGTCACATACCGCATTGCATTAAGGTGTTTGCATATTAAGGCAGGTTTCCGTGGTACTTCGTTGCAAGAGTCTTTCCAGAAAGTAGGGTTATGGCATGTCCTTTGAAAGGGCTATGACTTAAATTTTGAATCTTTAAGTAAGCTTACAAACAAATACTTTAGGCAGCTGCGTGGCTAAAATTTTCCATTTTTTCTCATTACAGGCGAGAAATGTATGTCTTACAGATTTATGGTTTAAGGGCATACGCTTTGCCTAGTGATAGCCATCTTCAAGGAAAAATTTTCTCAATCGCGAGAAATGTTCACACTATACGCCAGAATTTAAAAAGCAATTAGGAAAAGCCGAAATGTAGTCGAAAAGTTGCAAAATGCTGAACAATAGAACCAGAAGTGTTTAAGTAACGACTGACAAGGGTGTTTTGTTTTAAATACATTTTCCTTAAGTTCAGACCAATTATCCTGAGAGGAAAAAAAGGCCATTAAAAGGATTATTTTAAATAAGCCATTTCAATGTGGGCTGGCCCATTGTTAGTGAGTAAGATTCATGGACGGAATACGTGACCTTATAATAAGCCTTTTAGCAATTTCCACTGCGCATGCGCCCTTCATGAAAAGCTTTAGATGAGCATTCAGTGATACTGTCTTACACTAAAATCCCACCTCCCCTAAAAAAGAATTTCCTTTTTGAAAATATGCAAATTAGCCGATTTAGATCTAAAGGAAGTTGAGAAGAGTTCTTACCTGCGCGTGGTTTTGTATCTCGAACAGGTGTACACCGTCTTTCTGGTCTAAAAATTGTCTCACAATCTGTCACAAATTAAAGTATCTGTGCATTTCCTATAGACCTCGTACAATGACGTCACAGAGAAGAAAGTGCTCCCTTGTTTGGAGGCAAGGGTGTATCATTGCAAGTTACACAAACAAATCCAGACAGCTAATTAGTGAACAAATCGGGTACGAGCGCAAGTCTACTACACGCGCGTGCGAAGTCTACATCGTGCGTGAAGTGTGCTTCATTGTTTTGCCTCCAAAATGAAGTCGCGTTACGTCAGTACATAAGGTCCATACTTTATAGACCTTATACATATGATGTCACGGAGCAGAGAAGAAAGTGCTCCCTTGTTTGGAGGTCAGCGCGTATCATTGCAAGTTACACCAACAAATGCAAACAGCTGATTTTTGAACCAACTGGGTACTCGCGCAAGTATACTACACGCGCGTGCGAAGTCTACGTTGTGCGTGATAGTGTGCTTCATTGTTTTCCTCCAAAATGACGTCAGTGTAACGTCAATGCATAAGGATAAGGTCCATACTCTATACCCTGAGCGAGGTTTGTCTATCTCCGATTCATCTCACAACCCCTTGAGCAAATCGAAAATGCAAAAAGGTTTATTTTAACTTATGGCTGCAAGTGACGCACTACATTTGCGTGTCGAGAACAACGCGCACGTATACCGCGATAACAGTCTTTGGACAATCAGAGTAGTGTGCCTCCTTGTTTCATTTAGAGTATCAATGTAAGTTCAATGTAAGTTGATCTGTAATGAAAAACCATTACAAACATTCTGTAGAATTCTACAGAATGAAATTTTCTAAAATGTCTACAAATATTTTTCTTTAGAAATTTTGTAGAATTGTATAGAAATGTATATACTTCCAAAAAACTCTATAAAAAGAATTTATACAGAATTTTCTTTAGAATTCCTACAGAACGTCTTCTTTATAGACTTTCATTTTTATAGAATGTATAAAAAACCTATCTGCCAAAGTCTCTAAGTCTACATAAACTCAACATAAAAAGTGAAATTACTGTATATGTAACTATTCTTTAATGATTCTAAAGACGATCTTTGAAAATGTTTTAGAAATTCTTCTGAGATTATACAGAAAAAAACTAGAAATTCTTTGAAAATGTCCATAGACTTTCTTCAGAAAGTTTGTAAATTTCTAAAGAAATTTTTAACAAATACTAAGGAATTTTTGTTTTGCAATTCTGCATAATTTACTCTGAGGGAAAGACTTATTATTTTAAGGGCTTGAACAATTGTAAAGTTTAGATGAACTGGTATACAGCCATCCTGAGTACAATCCAGCTGAGCCCGCCCCCAGTATTGCTTTCGTCAGCTAGACCAAGCTAGCTTTACAGCTTCTATTAAAAAAGCCCCGACGACGAAGGTCGTAGGGCGACAACAATTGTGTAATTCTTGAAATCTAACACATTCTGATTATATTTCGTCTTATAGGCGTAAAAGTCGGGGGTGGGGTGGAGACTGGGGGCTTCCAGAGTTAGCAAAGACCTACTTTTGGGAAGGATTAAAAAATTTGGGCAATTTCTTAAGTAACACAGGGTTTTTGAGCAATAACGGCACAGCCTCCGGGAAACAAATTCCCGTAAACTTTTGTATTATTACTTTCGTTAACAATCAAATGAATAAAATAAAATGAAATTGAGCTCCGGTTCTTACAGTCTTCGCTTTCATTCGAGAGAAATAAAAGCTGAATTATTATTCATCAAAACTGGTTGAATCCTTCATTTACCGGGCTTCTTTTCTGATAGCAATAGCTGAAAATGGTGGGTAGATCAATAATTTTGTCTGATCACAGGGGTATTCTTGGGGAACGTAGGCTTATATTCAGGGTATGAAATCTTTACGGATGGGAGGTTGGAGTGTCAACTCCTAATCAAGTAAAGCGTAACTTTCATAGCATACCGCACTGTGGCACCAAAAGCCGGTGAAGTGATCGTAGGTCTGCAATTAGCGACTTGTTTAACTTAAAGTAAGCTACCGATTTCCCCGTCTGAAATGAACCTGCAGTGAACCCAAAGTGGTAGCCACTCGAAGAGAAAATGTGTTATTGAGAAATGCCAAAGTTCATGACAGATTTCTCTTTATGAGTTTTTTTTTTTTAAATAGAGGTTTTTTTTTAAATAGAGGCCAAAATGAATGATAAACGTAGCGTAGGCTATTAAACGAGATGATATCCAATAAACGGTGTCTTTCTTCGTCTTTATGCCCATTTTACGTAATTTCTTTTAAAAATTGGACGGAGCCGGAATTAAAAATGACTTATTGAAGTAAAGAATTTTGAACCATGATTGATTAATAATAATCCTACTTGTTTTTATGGTGTCTTTGAATATCTTAAAGTTATAATCACGTTTTCAATGCAAAGTAAAGCATATTGAAATATCTCTGCCAGGTCATTAAAAGAAATAGTTCAAGTGAACAATGTACTCTCAACGTTGCGGAAGCAGGACACCGTCTTCTTACCGTAACTATCATGATCGGAAACAGTTGTCACCCAACGAGGTAAACTTCAAGAGAAGGGGCCTGAGTAATATAATTCTCTCCTTCAAGTACCGTTTGTCCCCCTTATAAATCATTTAAAATTACCTTCTCCTCAACGGTAGTCAAGTTCGAGGAAATTTAAGTCGAGAAACTCCTGTTCTAGAAAGACCCTTTAACCTGGGCGTTATAGTTATCTTTTATAGAATGGAACTGATCCGTTCAGAGCCTGATCATTGATGTCAATTAACTTCCTATTCTGTGATTAAAAAGAAGTGCCTAAAGCGACTGGAATCATAGGCTATCATGTCATCCTGTGTAGTAGACCTCTTTATAAATACAAGCAACAAGCCGTCTGCTTTACATTGGCAGTCATTTCAAAACACATTTGGTTGTAGATGGAATGGAGTTTAAACTAGTTAATGATTAAGAGGAACATGTAGACTACCTCGGGCATCTGGATGTAAAATTCGGTCATACTACATCTCGGTGGTTTAAGCTACCCTTGAGTGGAGAGTTCGGAGAAAGTTCGTCATTAACCCGCTTTTTTTGACATTTATACGCTTTCACGTTAATGTTTGAAGATTCCCTTCGGAGGAACTGGTGCTCGTATATTTGTTCAAACTTGTCTATCAATTCATCACATGTTGAACGGCTTGATAAATGTGTCTAACGACACGTAGTGAATTTGTCTATGTGCCCCGTTCGCTTCTCATTAATAGATAATACTCTTTTAATGAGAAAACGTGTTTCTCCGATCCTTGGTAGACAGTCGCTACCAGGCAAATTTCTGGACAATTTAAGATAAATTTTTGGTAAACGTTTTGCTAAATATCACGGATACCAAAAGACCTGTGTACATTACTGTTCCAATAAACGGACAATTTCAAAACCTGGAGCTTTTTGTCGTTTCGATAATTAAACATAGCCTATGGCATCAGATTTGTGTATACTACAGACTCTTAGCAGCGGCCAAGGGGGCGGGGGAGGAGCAAGGGGCAGGGCCCTTAGAGAATATTTTCTCATGCATTTTAGCATATTTCGACCCCTACGGAAATATTTTCGTCCTCTCGAACTTATCTCACGCCCTTTCAGTACCTTGTCTGGTTCCCGGCTTGGGTGACTATACTCACCTAAGCTCACATTCATTCTTATTTATACTGGTGAATGTGTTTTGTATACTCGACTATACTTTCGTTCATGAATTCAGCAAAAGACATTTCTGACCGTGCTATGTTTATTTTTAAGGTTGTTAAACAATATAAGAACTTCCGTTACTCATAAGAATATAGATCGTACGAATGACATCACAGATGGCTGACTCCACGTTGGACGGCAGTTGTTACATATGTCATACACAATATTTTGTTTAGGCTGCACATGTGTATTCCACAGCTATGCACCAAACTTACGCACAGCTTTATCTTGCGGTTACAACATATTATGGTAATGTTATTATAGGGATACTGTCCACTGAAAGTAGCCATGTAAACAAAACTGGTGATCTAACTGAGTGTCCTCCTTACCCCCCCCCCCACCCCACCTCACCCCCTACCTCCAAGTATCGTTTTTGTAGTCATGTTGTTGCACTGGTAGTACAAAGCTGCATGACATTATGAACAACGTGTTAGAATAAGCTACTATCAAGCCTGGCTGATGAGAGATATTGTCTTTTCATGGCTACTTTTCGCAATTTGTAGTTCCATACTTGCCTCGTTATCTTCTGTATTTAAGCCAAAACAAAACACAACTGTTGTTAATTTAGGAACATAAATTGAGCCAGGATCGAAAGAGTGAGCGAATAAAACCCCCAAAGTTTGTATTTTATTGTGTTTGTCTCATAATATTGAGCTTTAACTTCCAACGTGACATTCACACGATCTTGATCAGTGCAGGGAGTTGCTATTTGACGTGTAAGTTAAAATTCCCGTTAGATTAGCCTTCAGCCAACACGTTAAGCAACCCCCATCTTTCTGGTTGGTTGGAAATACGGCCTGTCGCCTCTAGGGGCCTTTTCTTAAGCAAAAAGGATTTGGGAATCTTAG
The DNA here is from genome assembly GCA_029531755.1 of Holothuria leucospilota. Classification (NCBI taxonomy): domain Eukaryota; kingdom Metazoa; phylum Echinodermata; class Holothuroidea; order Aspidochirotida; family Holothuriidae; genus Holothuria; species Holothuria leucospilota. Next base: position 7,573,622 of record CM055981.1, read on the forward strand.
TATCATAATTATTAGCGTCTTTCCTTCAAATTCTGCCAAGATCGTAAGATGAAACGAGTAGTTTCAATGAATTCCTCGTGTCCGATCGCGCGGGCCCAAGATGGCATGCAAACGGCCATAAGGTGAAAGTATGGCATCGGATGAATTAATCTGAGCGGACGCGGGAAAGGAAAGGTCAAATTCATATAAAAAAAGGGAAGTTTATAGATCACAAAGTGACCTACATAGTTAATCTTTCTGTTTAGTGATTGTAATAAAGTATGAAGAGGATTTATGAAAGCAACAAGAAACGTCCAAATACGACTATAATGAAATAAGTTGTTTTAGGTGCTAGTGTTTTAAACATTCATGCGTTCTTTTAGCATGCATGTTTCTGGTTAGCATTTGTAGGACAAAAAAGGAGAATTTACGTATACATTAACAAAAGTGGGATCTGGGCACGGACAGGCATTGTTTTGAAAAAAAAAGAAACAATTACGCCTATCACAGTGCTTCAGAAATCGGATGAGCGAGTACTGCCTGAGTTCATGACTAGGGGCATTAGTCCAAATCATGGTTGCCAAAAATGACCTCTTCATTGCAACGTTATCGGAGTCAGACTGGTTATTTGTTAGAAAATTTCTGATTCTGTGTGTAAAGTTTGTTGATAAGTGTGCAATCGTTTTGTCACTTTCATTGCAAATTTGTGTCTCTTCGCCATTGAAGTGCTATACTTACATAACATGTGGTTGCAGCTTTATTAGTACTGCGGTTTTGGAACGCCGTTTGGACAATTAGAAAACACCAAAAGGCAATGTCATCCTTTTACCGTTTTCAAACAGGATGTTGCAGATGTATCATTAAATTATATGCAGTTAAATTAGGAGCAAGCGAGGGAGCCCTTCCGGCAGAGTATGACCTAATTGTCTCGGCACGTACACGTTTGTGGAAATCACATAACATCGTGAGGAACTTCTCTGGTTCGTCGGCCGCACTTTCTAAGATTAGATTAATGGTTACCCCTGAAGATCACCTATTAAAACACCCCACCCGCCCGGAGACAGTTAACCTAATATCTCCCCATGTAGTCTCCACCGTCTACAGGAAGATACACAGTAATCTTCAAGAGAAACCCATTAGCAATGAAAGGTTAGCAGAATAAAGTTTAATTGCTGATTCGTCTTCTTGTAATGAACAAGTGGGCAATTAACTTTAACGTCTTGGAATTCCTAGGTACGGCTTCTGTGTATCCACAGGTCTACTGGGTGATGCGTTAATTTATCAAGCTGATGGTTAGGGCCACAGCAGGTCTATGATGAATAATTTTCTTAAAAATAATTGCAATCAGTATGACTCACGAGTTGAATATTATTTTGATGTTTATTTTACAAGTTCATCTAAAATTTTTGTCAGTTATGCCTATTCCCTTTCCCTTTATGCTTCTTTGCGGCCAGCAGACTTTATATTTTCACTGGATGTAATTTTCAGAACCATCCCCGCCTAACGACCTCTCTTCTTCCGTTCATTCAGTGCAGACGGAAAAGACCGTATACAAGCACATAAAACCATTTTCAGAGTTAGTGTCCTTGTTTCGCTTGTTTTGTTTTGGGGGTTTTTTTTTCGCTTTTGTTTCCATTTGGTTTTTTTTTTTTGTTGTCTTTTGCTCTCCAAGTGAACATCCTTTGATGTCAATAACTAGTAATGACCTTTTCAAGCATGTAATTGGCACAGACGCATTACGCAGGTAACTCTGATAGTAATCAGGAGCTCTGGTTTATTCTACTCTCCGTCATAGGAACTGATGCACAGCAAATGAAGCCGACTACACTTCAGCCACAATTACACGGCATGTCAAAATTTCAGCAAACATTCTTTGAACGCTGCTTGATAAAGAGGTCTTACAAAGCTTTACCATTGGACGGCATCATACAGTTTACGTATATGCCAATGCGTACACGCGCATACATATTCTGTCTCGTATCAATGTATATACTCGTGGTTTTTACCATCCAGTGCCGTCGCTTGACGTCATTAATTACAGCTCAACGAACGGCAAAATTTCGTTAAAGCTGATAGTCTAATTAGAATACTTACAGGTTACGTCACACAGAAGTTTTACTCTACGTTAGATATCAACGGTTACTCTCTAAAATTAGAAGAGAAACTCTAACAAGAAAGTGATTACAGTGATCTCTCCGTCTCTTTCGTATTCACTGTTCCTGTAGTGACATTTTCACCCAATTAGAGCTAATAATCATCCAAACACTCTAATTCCCAGTCGCTTTCTCCCTCGACAAAAGAGTAATCACTGTAGTAAGTCTACCAGGAGTAAATTTAGCTCTTGCACTATACGTTCATAGACATAGTGCAGGGTATTAGTATGCACTCGATAGACACTGCTGTACGTAGCGTCTAGAGAACTATATTACCACAGAAATCAAAGTGAGGGAGAATGCAGTCTGGAAATCTGGATTGAAGCCACTACTATTGGCTCTAGTGACAACAAAGCAACGGGCGCGTAATTCAAACATCACTCAGTTGCTCTGCCCAAGTTATTGTCGGAGAAACTATAAGGTTTCAAGTAAGAAGTATACAACAAAACTCTTTGGTCTAAATCACCATGACTTGTCCCTGTTGTAAAAATTACCTCTAATATTTCGAAAAACGGATAAAATGACATTTAACTTCTGAAGTTGAATGCACACTGTACGAACGGAGACACGCTAATCAACCAGCTTTCTGCCGTACAGCCAAAGCGCCCTCACAATCTTCGTTACGTTTCATTTCATTTATTTTCGTACCTTCAATAGTTAAACAAGCAGCGATACACTGTGTAAGCGTTCTACGTTACTTTAATTTCTGTGGACAAATCAGGACTTATTATATTCTGTGGTTATAAATATATGTGGTGATTTTGTCATGTGGATACCGTCCCAGGTGCTAATGTTAAAAGAATGACGTAGCTGCACGTCACCTGTTGCAAAAGTTGCTTTTCGGGAAACCTTAAATACCACTGGTTCGATTTTGATTCTTTTTAAGATGAATTGTTTTTATAGTTGATTAGAAAAATAAAACTTCAATAGTGTTTTCTTCTTTCGTAGGGAGAGACATCGAGGGTGGAACGGCTTTAATTAACGATTTAGACACAAATTTTGGCTATCCGAATAATGGCAACGAAAACGTTGAGTCCATTCTCCGAAGAACGCTACTGTTAAAGACGTACTGGCAACTTTGCACAGAACTTGATGCTTGCCCGGAGAAAATCACAAAAACAGAGGGCGTCCTACCGAAAAGGTCTGCTCGAGGTGAGTCACGTAGACCTTGTTCTTCCTTTGCACGCAACAAGTATCAGCCGAATCTTCCCTTTTCTGCACGTATGTAAATGCCCCATAATACAATTAGGTCTCGTAACACGCACACTCTATTGGATTTAGGGGTGAACTAAATTACCAGTTTAGGTTACAATAATCGTCAATGAGAGTACACGCTATTTTTACTGCGTCAATATTATCATAGGTTTTCCTCTTTATTCCATGCTGCTTAGGATGAACGCTTGAACGATAAACACAATAATAAAAGAATCCACAAAAGTATCGATTGATAGATTAGGTAGTATACATTGAGAAGGTGAGACAAAGTATAAACTTGCTGATTAGTTACGCAAATGCAAAGGTCATCACAAGACCTTGTGTCAACATAATAGTAAAACAAAATAACAAAAATCAAAAAGCTGGTTAAATACAAAAAAGAGTCGTTGTAACTCAATATCCAGGTCAACATCAGAGTGAGGACGCCCTACTTACAGGAAATTAAAAGGGACGTTCATTGCTGGTTGTTTTGTTGTTATTGTGACGATGGCATTGAAATAACCAATGGTTGGTCAGCTTGGTAGTTGTATTTCTGTCTTCCTTCACAAGCGTTACATCAATTCATGGCAAACGCTGAAGTTCAGCTCCCTGATTCAGCGTTCGTTGCCCTTGGAAGGAACTAAAAAATACTCAAAAAAGGTTCAACAGAAAATATTTATTTTCCTGCTGAATGGCGTTTGTTTGCTGCTGTCTTTGGCGCTTTTTTGTAAATATAGAAACTGACTAGATTCGAGTCACGGTAGTTTTCGAGTGTGGTTGTCTGTAGACAGTGAACAACACTGTTTTTAGAAAACAACCGATAGACGTTACAGGAATTTAAAGAAATTATCGTAATTGCTTTCTTTTCCAGGGGACCCAAGTTAAGTGTGTCCATACCTGGATGTGCCGGCAAAGATAATCGTTGTATTGTTATATGAACGGGGAGATAAATACGTTGATCCCGGTCGCGTTCAAACCCGTGAACGCGTCTGAGATTCAGTTCTTAACCTCGGGGTTATGACATTGTTGGTCACTTTCCCATAACAGAAACTGCTCCTCTCAGACGGAAACGGATTGAAAACAGCTACAAATGGCCTAATGCGACGACATACATCCAGTTACAAGAGTATTTTTGACAAGCAGTTTCACAGTTTTTTTTTACTGGCAACATAGGCTACAAAGGCCACAGTGTCCCTGAACGAATGTTCTAAGCCAAATGATACTTGTACTTACATCTAGTTGTGTCACTGACTGGCCGTTTTGTTGAAACAAAGCGTCAGTGACCAACAGTAGCCTACATATAAGTCCGATCACTTGCTCGTCCTTCTGTACCGTATACACACCTACCGTATTGTACATACGGGTGACGTTGTTATATGACCGTTGCAAGTACGACAGGGCTAAAACTTAAAAGTTATGCAAAATAGTAGGAACTTTTTCTTCTATGGAAGAGGATTCTACCACCTCTAGCCATCCGTTATTCCACAACATACGGTCAGTAAACGTAAACACTGATTAAAATGAAGTTTTTCACGCATTTTCGGTGGCAGAATAGGAATAAACCACATTTGTCGGACTATTATTGTCCCATAAACCGTCTCGACTCCAAATTTGCAAAATAACAGACTCGGCTTCCCCTCGTCCGTTATTTTGCCAAATTTGGAGTCTCGACGGTTTATTCACCAATAATAGTCCGCCAAATGCGATTTATTCCTTAACTAAATAGCAAGATAATTCAATGTATACACTCTAAAGTGTCCTAGTTAAATTTGAATAGAATCTAATCAATAGGGGGCACGAACCGGAATCTTGTCAAATCTTTAACTAAATTCGGCTCATAAATGAAACGAATAGTTTCATTTTTGAACCATTTCTAGTCAATTTTGAAACAAATCCTGTCAAATATTTGACAAGATTTCGGTTCGTGCCCCACTTGACTAGATGTTTTTTACAGTGATAGACTTAATTTTTATGAGCGTTAGGTTCCTTTATGAATCCAGTCTCAGCTCCACCTTCTCCTGATGAGATCAGATTACTTTTGTGCTTTCAAGTCTGAACTGTATGTTGCAGAGTTTAGTTAAGATCATTGTAATTAATCGTATAAACATACGCTACAGTGTAATCCATGTTGCTAGAAATGCAACTGCCAAATTATCTAACCTTCACGGATCACAAGTCAAAAACCTGGCATTGATATCTAACTCAGCACCACACGATAGTGCTTGTCAGTGATAATGTCATACAAAATAATATCGATCGAGGAGAAAGTGGAATCGTCTCAATGCGGTGAATTGCCCTTAGGGTACAACATGTAATTGTCAAGCAAAATATCTGTTTACAGACATATCTGCCACTTAATTACATTATTCGTCCTTGAAAAAGAATCAGAGAGATTTCATTATAAGTGCCAAGAAAAGGTCAACTAAATTTTGTACTATCTGCATTTAAATACAACAATTCTGACACAGTGTGAACGATTGAACGGCATTTACTTTGCTACAAAGGGCAACAAACATACTGACAAACAAACACACTCATTTTTTTAGCTTCAGGGAACTTATGCCTTACAGCGTGACCACTAGCAGGGGCTTTTACATCACCCCAAACATCCCCTTTCCTCTTCTAACAATTGGTGGCTTCACTTTGATTGACATGAATTCGAATAATAGCATCACTCTGATTGGTCAATGATCCCTCGTGCAGTCATTGGTGTACATCACGCACAGCAGACAGCTAGAACACAATATTGTGTGGATAGGCAGACACATCCGCTCTTGTCCAAGGCCAGCGTAAAAAAATCTTAGTTTGTATTTACCCCTGTTAATGGGTTTGGTCATCTCTTCCCATGAAGAAGCATTTAAAAATGGAGTGATTATGTGTTTCAAACCCTCCCCTCCCCACAACTCCCAGCCGAAAAAACGGAATTGGCAGTGGCAGAAATTTTCCAGGGTGGAGATTGGTGAGTAGGAATAATCGGGGGTAGGGATGAGGAGGGAGCCGTTCGAAAACCTTTCTCTCATTTATTCAGTTCTGCATGAAATGAAATTGAGCGATACAGTAATCAATAAACATGAGCAATCGTATCACACCCTAAGTTATAAATTAGATTTAAACAAGGATGCCAAAATTTTTAATTGAACGAGATACTTTGTATTAATTATTTTTTAAACCTCTGTCTTGTGCGTCTTGGTATGTTTCAGAGATTTACATGACCTTGATTTGACTGAATGAGAAATCTTTGTCGAGGGTGTTTTTTACTGTCCTGGACAAGTACCCCATGACAATTCCCACCGGGACAAGTCCCAGGACAATTACCAGGCACGTAGCCACGGGGACACGAGGAGGCACGTACCCCCAAATTTTCAATAAAAATCTTGCACCGAAGGAGGAAAAATTTATTACGAGACCAGCACTTTTCATACTAATGGAAGAAATGGAAAATCTCGCAGCATTTTGCATCTAGAGTCCTTGAAATAGGCAAAAAATTTTCAAAGGGGAGGGACAACCCTCCCTTAGACCCCTCCCCCAGGCTGGCCAAACTCCAACATCGATGTGCCCCCCAAAATTGGTTATTCTGGCTACTGGCCTGACAATTACCCCACACAAATTCTCACCCAGAATAATTCCCCACCCGGACAATTTGTCATTGAAAATTTCCACCCAGAACGATTCAAAATGTTTGGGAGCAAGAAACTGTCTGAGGGGTAGTTATCATAGGTGGGAACTGTATGGGGGGGATTGTCCGGTTACGTTTTTAGACTTGCTCAATTTTGATTTTGGTTACGATGGTTGTGAATTTGGTGCTAAGTACCACGTTTCGTCGCTATACACTTAAAGGGTAAATGTGGTCACCTCAATTTAATTTGCCAGGCCCGTTTGAGCAGGGGTTCGGTATGGGGACAGGGGTGTTACAATTCCCTAAAAGAAGGAAATCCGTTTGAAGCTTTCTTCAAACTTCCAGAATTAGCTCTGCCTCCGAACGGCCAAAAATACATTAGAAAATGTTAAGATTTAAGAGGAATGAACAGTCGTCCCACATTCATTTGTAAACAACACTTACGTTTTACAAATTTCCTGTTAATTTCCCTTACAAGTGTATTTTCATAATGTGTCAAAGCAAAAATTTCATACTGAAGGTAAAGTAAGTAATTATTCACATTAATTAGGCATTTCAGTAAAAAAAATGTCACATGATTAAACTGAGCCATTCATGAATTAGGATACCAGGGTACACTAATTCAAATTGGGGTGATTGCATTTTCCCTTAAAGGGAGACAGCAGTCGCCCTAAGTATATTTTCAAAAATCTGCTAAATCTTACAAATATCAACCAAATTTTGCTCACAATTATCTTTCACAAAATGTTTCTGTATAAAAACATTGAATATTGAAGGTAGACCAAGATGTAGTTCTGCATGAATTTAACGAATAAGTAACAAACATATCGTCACCTGATTGATAGGAGCCATTCCTGAATTAGGATGATGGGGTACACTAACTCAACTGGGGGCGGAAATGCATTTTCCCTTTAAAGAACTAAAGCTTCTCATTTCCTAAATCTTAGAAGCCTTCCGACGTCCCTGTATGCCTTTCTGTCCTAATTCCTATAGGCCATGACTCTTTTCAATGACTTAACAATATCTTTATTTCTTAATTGTTAAATTCATGCAGGGTTTACTCCTTGATTTACCTTTATTATGCAATATTTAAGATTTGATACATCATGAAAGACTCTGGTAACGGCGATAAAGAGATATGTCGTAAAGGGCAACAAATCTCACCCCAAACAATAAGTAATTTTCTCAACTTAGTTGTCTTCTTGCCGCCTCCTACAATTTCAGTTGCAACACCTGTTTAGTGTTCCTCCAATCAACCATATCCTGCAATGAGTTTAAACTATTCAAGGCTGTATCAACACAATACTGTGTGTGAGCTTAATTTTGAACACAACTGACTGCATAAGTCAATTCTGACCAACCAGAGTGAAGCTCGTGACTAAATTTATGTCAATCAGAGTGCATTCACCAATTGTATTTAGAACTATGGGGCTATTTCTAAATGCATTTGGGGAGATGTCACAGAGTACCCTTTAAATTTAGCTCATAATTCAAATTCGTTGGGATGACTGCCCTTCCGTTTATCTCCTTTCTTATGTTTTGCTAAATAAAAACATGATGTATCAATCATGTTGTTCATACGTAGACAGAATAGAACAAAATGTTGAACTGAAAACATTTCTTTAAAGGCTTAGATTGCACAAACACGACATCAAAATAGTTTGTAACTTCCTAACATCCAAAATGTTTGCCTTCTTCTTTATAGGGGGCGCTATTTTATGACTGAGTTTACAGCATAGCATTGTGACTTGTTAAGCATGAAATTATACTGCATTTCTGCCCATCTTAACATCTGTAAAGCCAATGTGAGCGTAGGACGACTAGCAGATTAATTTAACGCCGGGTATCATAATTCTTTACGCAGTACCTCATTTTTCCTCAAATTACACCCTTACAACAATTTTGCACATCAAATCACGGGAAATCATTCGAAATTAAAACGGAAAAATATCACCGTTCTTAGTGTTTATGTACACACGTCTATACATTTGAAATCAGAACTAGGGTAACACTTGTCTCCCTTAAAGAGCAATAAAGAGTACCTTTGCCCATCGTTACAAAATGCCAAAGGTAAGAATTTCAAAGAAACAGAAAATCTGGGATAAGAAAGCTGATTTCCTCTGAGAATAACCTTCATTCCCTGTTTGTTGTAAAAAAGATTTGTATCTATCAGCAAATATGTACCTATTGTTCTGAGATGAAATAATCTGGGTGAGTTTATGATTTTAATTCATTTGATGTTAAGAAATTGTGGTTAAAACGGGGAATACTATGAAAATTAAAAACAGGAAAAATGTGGTGTAGTTATGACAAAGTAACCCAAAAAATTTAACGCGCATGTCCTATTGCTGTTGTTTATCCTCCAATAAAAAGAGGAATATTTTCTGGAGTTCAGATTGAAAACAAGTCTTTAATACACATTTGTTGTGTGTAAGTTGCCGCTTCAGTATACTATGAGCATAGAAACCACACAATGCAACTCTAAAATAAACCGTTGATTAAATTAGTTCAGGAGGTCAGTTTTGAATGACTGTTGGAGCTTTCTTTCATAGCATCGGGTAAAATGCACAAAAGCAAACGAAAAGAAGCAGTAAAGAGCTTCTCCGTAATGAAACGGCCCCAGGCTCACTTTGTAAACCTGGTGTAAAATTAGGTCACCTTCTTGATACGATTTTGCGTTTGATTGCATTGCTCTTGGAATTTGTGGAGATTGTGAAATAACTCCATGATAAATTTACAATGATTCAATTATACAACTTCCGAGCTGAGCAAGTGACATTTTTATATTGAAACAAACAGTTTACGAGGAGAAAAGTAATGGATAAATTTATTGGTAAATGTGATACAAACATCCATATCCGGAGGTGCGATATAATTCAAACTTGAAGAGTAAAGAATTTGCAAGCTTGTACGCATACAGCACTAACTTCTACAATTTCCCTGCTTTCATACGGTAACTTGTAAGGTTTGCAGGAAATTTTCTCAAGCTTATATATCACATGCTTTGGTAATTATCTGAGGCCACAGAAAAGTCGAAATATTGTCTTGATGTTCCATTTCCATGCACCTAAACATAAGATCCGCCCGTTATTTATACCATTCATTCATTCATTCATTCATTCATTCATTCATTCATTCATTCATTCATTCATTCATTCATTCATGATGCCTTTTCAAGTATGTCCTTTTTCTTTCAGCGAGTCATCTTTTCTGGCATTCATTCATTCATTCGTTCATTCATTCATTCGTTCATTCATTAATTCATTCATTCATTCATTCATTCATTCATTCATTCATGATAGTTTTTTAAGTATGACCTTTTGTCTTTCAGGGGGTCATCTTTTCTTGTCATTTCATTCATTCATTCATTTATGATACCTTTTTAAGTATGACCTTTTTCTTCCAGGAGTCATCTTTTCTGGCCATTCATTCATTCATTCATCCATTCATTCATTTATTTATGATACCTTTTTAAATATGACGTTTGTTCTTTCAGGGGGTCATCTTTTCTGGAGGACAGGTATCTTGGTGCCACCTAAAGGAGGAAAATGATTCGAGCATGGATTGACTGATTATATCTGAGTGGGTTGTTTAAGTCGATGAGTTTACGGACAAATAAGAAAGTATGTGCAGGGCCTTTGGATTTTTTGTAAAAGACTTTATCGGAGGACTCATTTTGACCACGTGTCTACTACAAAATGGAGACCTGAAGATAAATTGCATGCACAGGAGAAAAATGGCTACCATCCAACAGGAATAGTCCTTCTTAACGTACATCACACCCTCTGAATGTCTTGAAATGAACTTGTCCAAATATATGTTCCACTCTACAATACGTTAACAATGTTTACCCTTTAAGGAACTCTGTACGAATTGTTACAAAAAGCTTATCTTCGTGTGTTATAGAAAATAACTTGAGCTTAGAAAGTAGGCTTAGATAACTGAAACAGTAGACTATCATAAAAAATCGAATTTTCTCGGTCTGTAGATGTAATTGTACTTTTTATTGCTGCATATTTAGACTAAAATATCAATTAAGGATCGGACTGAAATTATGTTTTTTTTTCTGATCACATTACTTCATGGTATTTGCCTTTAGGTCTGATGTTGGAATTTGTTTAGAAAATATCTTTCATCAAACTCAGTGAAACAAACTGATTTGATTAATCTACACAAAACACCGTCAAAAGCTGATAGGGTGTCAGTTTTAATATTCCCCAAACCAACAAGGAAGAGTCTCTTTTGTGGGCCTTGTGTCATTTATCGTTTACTAGGGTTACCGAATTTTATTTGAACATTAGAGCAAATTGGGAGAGCAACAAGGTGTTTGTAATTTCCAACGGAAAAAAAATCGAACAAAACCAAACATTTGTTAATGATGGTTATATGAGTATTTTCCAACACTGCTTTTGACTTGTATTGTTAAGTTAGGAGTAAGGCGCCATTTAATATGAAGACGTGACTTAACAACTTACGAGTAACTTTTATCACACGGGTTGGACCAGGGACCTGATTCCACCCCACCCCCGATTGGACAATGACATCAGCCAAGGAACAGTACTGGGAAGATTAGGGTTGAAGTTTTTTTTGTGTATATCTATGTTTAGACGTCTTCTTCAAAACGGTTTAAACACAAATGATATTGTCCCTATGCATTAACTGCTAGGTCACGGGGGACGAACGTCTACTAGTGTCAACCACCTCTACTAAGGTCAACCACCTTGGTAAAGCGGACAAAATAAAGAACAATTAATCAAAAGTTGTTTGTCTACATGTTTGTTTACATGCCCTGTATGTATTATAAGTACAAATGTACCGTTAAACATACATGAGTACCAAGTAAGCGAGTACTCGAGTACGGTCAAATCCGCCTATGTACGAGTATTAGTATATACTAGCTAATAAGGATACAATACAAACTTAATGTTTAAGAAAACTGCAGTAGAAGTCTCCTAAAGAGCTTTCAAATCTTTATTTTTCAGTTTTTAAAAGATACCAAGAAGATTGTTTCTTTTTAAGTGGCTTTTACTTCTGCGTATTACCAATGTTCAAATGGAAGTAGATTAAGATCAGTCAAACTGCTGAAATACCTTACCAAAAATGATGTATTTCACGACCAATTCAAAATTATGTCGAAATATGTAATACTGCATTAAAATGAGACTTTACGTGCAATGTTAAGATCACCTTTCCATTTCTGAAGAAAAAGTTTGTTGCTGGAGACGAAATAGTAGCCGAGTACCTGGAAGAAGTGTTTTGGCCTAGGAGCGACATAACGTCACGATATCCATTCATATAGGTATATTTAACTTGATAAGATGTAATTTGATCACAATGGGTATGTAGCCATTAGCTTAAGCTGTAGTTATGTATTGTAGAAACGCTGGATGAAGCTGTATTCAGTCGAGAACCCATTGAACACGTTATAAAAGTACTTTGAGCTTAAGATACTATACAGCGAATGTTCTCTTGTTAAAATGTTCACTAAATTAAGAGTTAAACTATCAAATGTCTAGATTAAAAAGAATTTCTCGTACATGCACTCTGTAAATTGTTCAAAACACTATGTATTAATCAATTTATGAGAACACGACAATGTGGAACTGATATTCTATAATATTCTATAGTTTTTTGTAATTTTGTAGTCTCTTGACGTATGTATGTTCCTCAGGTGCCCACGCTTTCTTTCAATTAATTTGGAAGCTTGAAGAAATAGAATTCAACCGGCATGAGCTGAGGATAAAGATGCTTTAAACAGATAATGCAATAATCGGAGAAAAAAGAAATTGAATGTGATTAATTATGAAGCAGAAAACATGCCAATGGCCCTTTACTTCCAAAAAAGTGATACATTACCCTAATTTACCAATATGTAACTCTTTTCACTTCAAAATTCTAATTAAATCAATTAATCACGGATACGTTTAGGAGGGTTTCAAGTATATTCCTATCAGTGGTCTTCCTTAATGATTTGTAATGACATCATAACATTGAAAAGAAGGCTTTAAAAGCTCTTAAAACCAACCTCAGTGGCGCCTGTAAACTTTTCGTATCACTTACTCACACATTCTCAGTCATTCAAGGAAAGGAATGGCTGTGAAATGTTGGTAAACACGAAGTCCGTTTCAACAAGTACAGTTTCGCATAGTAATATTTATTTGAGTAAATTAGAGTGCATCTTTATATTATTAACTTTATTTTTAAGAGACCAGTGCCCATAAGTTTAATTCTATTTTACCAATTTAATAATATTTTAAAGCACATTTTCCTAATAGCATCTATTCTGTCCGGATTGGGTGGGGAAGGGGAAAGGGGGAAGGGCGCCTCGTACGCCTGCAACCTACACTACTTTTATATGGAGAGAGGTGCTCTACTGTAACCTAGAGTAAAGATATTCGAGCAGTTACAGTACTGACATAGCCCTAGTGACGGGTTTCCCCGACGTCACGTGACCGCTCGTCTCTTAGGATTTGCAATACCGCGCGTGTGTTGTGCCCTTCACTACCGGCAATATCTCACTCACGTGACGTTACATGAAATCCCTCTATTGACTTAGTATGGGGCAGTTCCACGCGCGAACCATTTTACAATTGCCTAGACTGTTCCTAATTCGGTTGGTATACTGACTTTTAATAAGTAAACAATTAACAAAATTAAACGTGAATAACAATGAAGTGGAAGAAATTAAAACTGAAAAACCCCAGGGGGCTTTGTCAAGGACTCTCTCTCCCCACATGCCCTGAAAGTAGATTCAGAAAATACAGTAGAAAACGATAAAAATCCATATTAATATGTCAGAGGATAACAAGGCTGGAGACCAGGGGCAATCTCGACACATTTAGTTACGACGAAAGTTTACCCCAGTCCTTATCTAAAGGCAAGGAGGGGTTGGATACTTCTTGCTCTTCGCCACTGCTGGTTGATATATGTACCTAGAAAATACCTGCGTTAAGCCGCGGTCACACTGCAACGAATTCGGATCGGATTCCGATCCGATTTTTGTGAGTTTTTATTAAAATCTTCTCCATTTCGGGTCGGAAAGAACCCAAAATTTGCCAACCTGGGTAAATATATAATTTTTATCGCAGGACTACGAAAATTAAATTTATACGAAATATTTCGTGACGTCACATCGACAGACAGCTTTTATCGGACTGCGCGTGTCCGAAAAAAGCTGTTTGTCGGTGTGACGTCACGAAAAAATCAGTTAATGTTTTATTTTCATAGACCTCTGATGCAAATCATATATTTACACTGGTTGGCAAATTTTGGGCTCTTTCTGACCAGAGATGGAGAAGATTTTAACAAAAACTCACAAAAATCGGATCGGAATCCGATCCGAATTCTTTGTAGTGTGACCGCGGCTTTAGACAACCTGAATCCAATTAAACTGTTCACCAGTTTTCAACTTATGGTAAAAACTGTATCGAACAAGACAATTGAGTTCTCAGGAAACTTCCTGGTGGTTTTATCGGGATTTGATGCGGACACCCAGATGCATGTTTACTGACAAGAACAAAATAAATACTCTGGGTAAAATGTTCAGATGTTGCAAATCAAAATAAAAATGACCGTCACAAACATACGATTAAAAGTGTCTGATGCCATACATATTTAAAACATGCTTGCATTGCAGTTTGGTTGCTACGTTCTACTCAACTTTGGGGTTTCAGTAAAATTTTATTTTGATCTGTGACAAAGGAACTAAATCCTCACATTTAATTAAATTTTTATTTGATTCTGATATGTGTCTCACGAGATATTAGCAGATAAAGTACTAAATGTGTAACCTAAAGTGAACTGAAGGCAAACAGTTCTGATGTCATCTCCTCATATTGATGTGCAATGCTTTATTTTCTCTGTTTTTCAATAAATTGTTTTGACCTTAAGATAGACAGGAACATGAGGTCTCCAGGAGGAATATAAAAGATTGCAAACCATGCCCACATCTAGTCACATTGCGTAAGCAGGAGACAGTGAAGCGGATAATTGGTGGTTAAGTTTTAAGAAAAAAATAAGTGTTGATTTACAGTTGGAAATGATGGCATGTGTGTGCTTCCAGTTCACCGTGGACTGTAAATGTGTTAACTTCACCTGCTAATATACATACATATATATATATATACATATATACATATATATATATATATACATATATACATATATACATATATACATATATATATACATGTATATACATATATATATATAAATATATATATACATATATATACATATATATACATATACATATATATATATACATATATATATAACAAAAACTAGAAGTTCCTGTAGATCTACCCAATTAGCCTGAAGACCGCTGTTAAAAAGTAGACGTTTCGGATAGATCTGCTATCCTTGGCCACTATCTAACGAATGATACAAAAAGTCCTGAGCATAGCAGCTCCAAATAAGGCCGTAATACAAACAAAGACTTAACCCAAGACAAAAATTTAAGAAAAAAAGTAAGAACCAAAGCAAAGTTGAAAGCGAGGATTATCTCACCGTACGCACACCTTTTACATTGATGCCCACCGAAGAAAGGCTACCAAGTCTATACATCCATCTGAGTTCTATGGCCTCCCGTTTATGTTTGGAAGCGTTAATAGCGGTCTTCAGGGTAATTGGGTAGATCTACAGGAACTTCTAGTTTTTGTTATTAAACTTTCTGCATTATGAAGTTTCCTAAAAGTCCTCGTACCGTGTTATTCGTCGGTTTCTGTATATATATATATATATATATATATATATATATATATATATATATATATATATATATATATATATATATATATATATATGTATATGTATATATATATATATATATATATATAATAAGTCGTGATTGGTAGATCGAAGTTAGAATGTGTAGGTCGAAGAGTAATTGGTTAATACATTCGATCTTAGATTGAAATCAATCCTAGATAGAGCGTAGCCCTTATCAAAGAAGGAAAGGTTGAAAGAAAAGCACCAGAGAGGAAAACTAAGCATATATATATATAGCATATACTAAGCATATACATACATATATATATATATATATATATATATATATATATATATATATATATATATATATATATATATATATATATATATATATATATACATAGTGAAATATTTACGTGCAGGTGCCTTAACCAATTAGGCTATGAAGCCGGTCTTGGCAGCTCTAACCTCAGAAAGCTGACAATCTCTTAACGAGGGGGCGCTAGACAGAGCAGAGGACGCCTTGTCCTTCTTCGACTCTGATCGGCCCTATAATTTCAGAAACCGGATGATTGAATGTTCAGTCAAGTAAATTTGTAAATAATCTGAAATAAATACTAGAATCGCTTGCATTCCCAGAGCATCGTGTGAAGTGAAATAAGTAAATGAAATCAACCTTGGAGAAAAATTGTAGTATATATATATATATATATATATATATATATATATATATATATATATATATATATATATATATATATACTATTTCAGAAGTCACCGGGCATAACAAGAAAGTTCCTGACAATGATAAGAGAAAACGTAAAGCCCCACCCACCCCCCAAAAAATGCTGTTGAAAAATGCTAGCAGGGTTGTAAATGGGATACATCAATGAAGTGCATTAATTTGAAGGCCCTGAATCTATTACGTGGTTGTCTACATCTAAGAGTGTAGGTTACCACCAAGCATGTAGGATACGCGCGAATAGATGCGGTTGAGGCCCACCGAGAAATTTGCCTTTCATGGTCAATAGAACTAAATATAACCGTCTTTGACAAAAAATGAGGAAGAAATGAAAGGGATTTCGTCTCCCGCAACCAAAATACTAGCGATCATGCCTTATGGGCCTACACTCAATGTATAAGCAAATACTGCAGGTTTAACCGAAATACTTAAAGACAGACAGTCATCACCCCAAAGTGTATTTTTAGTGTAGGGGTATGAAAATTCTCAGTTGGTGACTGCTCTTTGATTGACATCATAGTTTGAAAATTTGAAAGATGCAGAGTAGCTCACATTCCACACAAGGCAGAGAGAGTGCTTTTATTACATTTTATAGCCTTGTATGCTCACCAGAACATGGCCTTAAGCAATAAAACAGGTTTATTCCTGCACAAGGAGTATCTTCATACAGTTATGGGAGGAGCTAGAAGTTGCATAGTTGGGAGAATTGGAACTGTCTGGGATGATGAAAATTCCCTTTAAAGGTACTCAGTCCTCCCTAACCAAATTATTGAAGGGGCTACGTCTCATTATACTAACTTGAGTAAATATCACTGCAGCTGACCAACTCTACGGGAAGATCGAACAAAGGTTTTATTATACAAATAATGAATATGTATGAGCGTCATCGTATGAATAATTTCATGATTGAACGTTCTATTCAATGAGGCTAATCCGAGTTTAACAGAACGTTAAATCTTTCAATGATTGAAATTATACTATCGCAAAAATGAAAAACAGTCAACACCATCATACGAACATAAATAATTACAAGCTATCTGTTGCATGTATACAAACAAAAACATTGAGTACTTGCAACTAATCGAATTTTTCTCAGTAGGGTTCTTTTGTTGGTTAATTTTTAACAATAGTGGCACTTAAATGTTTAATGAGCAGCTCAGCATAAAGACAAGTTCTAAAAAACTAATAAATATGGGAGATAAATTACATTCATTTTGTTATTACAACACAACTTGGTGTACTCACCTGGCATCTTTGATAAATTAATTCTGAGGGGTAAGGGGGCACGATGGAACTGTTGAACGTTGTAATGAATAAGTGCTTCGACAGCTGATCAGTTCCGCATTTGTTTCTTCTTAATCCTATGAAGGAATTACTCATAACGAAGAGGGGTTATCCTGAGATGGAGGCAAGACGAGACCAGTGTTCCATCATGTTTACGGCTGTGGTCACAAAATTTGGCATTCCAAGAGCCCTATGTATTACGAATTCGCATTGTAAAACATATATTGTTCACTATCTTTCTTTGTTTCTCTTGTGTGAAGCGCCAGTACAACGGTAAAAAAGGGAGATCGCACTCTACAAACATAAATTGTCACTTCCACATCTGCCTCTACTTCACTTGGGGGCCAGATTTGTCGAAAAAGTATTCTTTCTGAAATTATGGGGCCGGGGGACCGCCGGCCTCTTTTCTATCTTCGCCTTGCATCTAGCCCCTACCTTTCTCTCTAAATGTAAAAGAGTGAATTTCACTCTTCGACGATTGCCTACAGTGATCACTCTCTGTTTCGAGTGGAATTCCACTCTGCCCGGAGTGGTAATTCACTCATTTGGAGTGAGTTACCACTCCCAGCAGAGTGAAATTTTCACTCAAAGAAAGAGTAGTCACTGAAGGCAATCGTCGAAGAGTGAAATTCACTCTTTTACATTTAGAGAGTTGTGTCCTTCAGAAATACACCTCATCTGAATTGCCTCGAGACCCCCCTCCCCGAGGTGTTCAAAAGAGAATATACTGTTATAAAAATTTATCAAAATGTTAGGTTAGGTTAGGTTAGATGAGGTTTAACGTCCCAGTTTCCAACCAATTGGTTCAAGTCGAGACGACCACGGCCTTTTTTCCAGTTGTGGCTCACTGGCTTGTTTTCCCTACTCCATTGTTTATGCTGAGCACCAAGCACAAAGGCAGTAGGTTCCATTTTTAAAGTCTTTGGTATGACCCGGCCAGGATTTGAACCCTAGACCTCCCGGCTGCAAGTCGGATGCTCTAACCACTTGACCACTGCAGTCGGTAAGTGGTCAAGACTACCTTTATCAAAAGGTAGAAGTTGACAAGTCAAACTCTTCGTTACCTTTGTAGCTTTTTCCAGAGACCCTTTTCCAAAGAGCAATTACAAAGGATTATGGGACAGAGTATTGGTGGGCGTCGTTTTTGTCAATGGCATTTTACTGTTGCCATAAACGAAGCGTACCAAACTCTGTCCCATAATCCTTGGTAATTGCTATTTGGAAAAGGGCCTATTGCTGCTTATTCCAAATGGAATGCTTAGTTATTCATTTCAGATGCTCATTGCAAAATAAATTTCATGTCATGCAGGGACTATTGTTGAGTTCAGACTTTAACGAATGGCCCTGTTTCTCCCAAAATTGTTTGTGTAAAGCCTACTCTAAGAGAGGGAGAGTTCACTCCATGACAGTAAGTCAGTGAAGACGATTAAAACATGAAGTTCCAGTATCATTAGTAATAACAAGGAAACTGTACGGCTTATGCAAAACTAATTCATGAATAAAGGCAAAAAAAAAAAGAAAAGAAAAGAAAAGAAAAGACTGACATACTGACATATTGGTCTGAAACATCTGACGGAGATTCCAATTGGATCAATGGGTGTCATGAAAAAATTAACTTAAAGGATTGAGGGCGCCTTATACATTAATGTATGTGAGGTAACGTGCTATTACACGAATCTAAGTTTTGGAGAAATAGTCTTCACTTTGAAATCCTAATATTTAAGTAGGCATACTATTAACAGTACCTTTGAAGTAATATTTATCTTTAGAAATGGAATACGGTATATTTTTCTGCCACATTCTGTTCTAAGCCATGTGAAATGTAAGGGAACCATTAGTTCGGCGGACTCACTTTATTTCACCACCATAGACTCTTTTCCCAATAGGAATTACAAAGGATTGTGGGATAGAATTTTGGTGTGCATCGTTTTTTGCCACAGCAAAATGCCATTAACAACAACATCGCCTACCAGAACTCCATCCCACAATCCATCGCAATCGCTATTTGGAAAAGGGTCTATGACCACCACCACCACCCCCACCCCACCACCACCGCCACATCGGTAACATTGTATTGGTGCTTTCTTCAGAAAAAATCCTAACAAGAGATTCGGTTTACCGAACTAGATGAAAACTCTGAGCGGAATAACAAAGTTAAACTTTTAAATAAAAATAACGCCCTCAGAAGAGTAATGACGAGAACGTCAAATTCTAATAGGGCGCCACAGTTTGTGCACTTTACTAGTGGTTTATGCCAACGTTTTAAACATTTTAGAATCGTCGAATAGTTACAAACTACGGCTTTCGACGAAAGAAAACATGTTGGTCTATGATGACCAATGTTATTAACCTCTGTGCATTAGCGACTAACCTTTAATGTCGTGCTCATCATGCACTCTGTAACTCAAAATCTTTTTTTTTTTTTTGATTAAAACATTCTATTGAACGAAATATTCAATGACCGATACTTTTTGAGTTTTTTCTTAAGAAGGCTGATGTTTTTTCCTTTAACCTTAAAAACATTTAAGTGTAGACTAGAAATAAATTCAGGAAATGTATAATTCCTCTTCTGTCTAGTAAATGCTATAATGTCTTCAAATAAGAGCAAAATTCTGTGTAAATAACTACAAATGAAGAGGCAGTATAGGATATTACGTTTGGAAAATATTTCTTTTCCAAGAAATGTTATTTCCTTATACAGTACACGGTGGGAAATCTGTGACGTTATCAAGGCTCATTGATTACACTAAAGGATGAATTTTTTTCTTCTTTGTAAATTGACACATCTGTATGGAAAGTTCAACAAATCGCATTCTCCGGCATTCACATTGCACTTGTTGGGTGGAACGCTGGTCAGGCTTTCCGGTGGTATTTCATTTCAATTCTGTACAAGTGAGTCAGTTTCAATTCATAACAACCACTTTTAAGACAATTGACCAACATTACATCACATTGTGCAACGGTTAGAGCAAAAGTGAGATATTTCAATATAAAAAACCTTCACTCAAGAATATACTCATTTAAGAATGAAAGATTGATATGAGGATTTAAGGACACGTGATGGGATAGTTTTATTTTCATATGTATGAATTTTTATATCAAATACTAAACTAACAACAATTTTCGTAACGAAGATTTCGAGGAAATTAGCTCGTAGGATTTCACCAACGTTCAAAACCTTGTTGATAGATTATGGCTCATAT
The DNA here is from genome assembly GCA_029531755.1 of Holothuria leucospilota. Lineage (NCBI taxonomy): Eukaryota > Metazoa > Echinodermata > Holothuroidea > Aspidochirotida > Holothuriidae > Holothuria > Holothuria leucospilota. Next base: position 7,594,505 of record CM055981.1, read on the forward strand.
TTTGCTCCGTAAAGCAAAGCAAAAAATTGCAAGTCTGAATGCCTATATACCTACAGCATCGACCAGTAGTCAAGTAAAAGTTAACCGAACTGTAGGTCGGCAACCGAAGGGATTAAAATATATCAACTTCATTGATGCCACTGTCGTTTTGATGAATGCTAAGTTCTGAAGATTTGAAAGATAAGACATTAACGGACGAAATTTTTAATGTTAAATTTAAACATGAATAGTACTCAATAATGCAGAAGATAGATTAGTTGCATGATTTTTATCATTCAGATTTTCTTAATTTCACTCCTTAGAGTAAACAATACCAGGAAATTGAACACAGGATAATGTAGCCGCATTTATTTACTATATATCTGTAGCTATATTCCTCTTAATACAATTTTAACGTGTTATACAGAAATACGATGCGAAGGAAGTCTTCTGACTTCTTGGTCACACAGATAAAGTAACGCTTTTCAGACTTTTAAGAAAACAGTCTAGCTGTTACGCGAATGTAATTCTGTAGGAGGGAGGGGGTGGAAGTGGAATACAAGCCTTTGATCAATGGACCCTTTCCCATATAGCAAGTACAATGGATTTTGGGATAGAATTTTGGTAAGTGTCGTTTTTCGCCACAATAAAATGTCATTGACAAAGAGGACGCACACCGAAACTCTATCCCATAATGTGTGTAATTGCTATTTTGGAATGAGTCAGTGGACCAGTTGGATGAAAATGCTTTTTCATGTTGCAGTATGCTATCATCAGGTATGGGGAAAGGATGTGGTACGCTTCTGTTTTTGAAAAGGTGGAGGGGGCGGTGAGAAAGTTTTAAGGGTAGAAACGTAAACATGCTCACCCACTGATGACTATACAAGTAAAAGCTGGGATCAGAAACCTTTTGGACAGTTCGGGAGATAACCGCTTTCGGGGGAAAATCGATTTTCGCCCGATCGGGGGAAAATTTTGCCATGGGTGGCGCCATTTTCAAATTTCTCCCATGATGCGTTGCGATCCTACCGCGCAAATTCAACGGAGACGAACGTTCAAAACAACCTGGAAATTTTCGTCGATTCTAGGAAAGAGAAATGCTGGCATATTTAAAAAGTTTGTTGCTAGGGGAACAAAAAAGCCGGATTATGTTTGATTGTTCACCGCGCAGATTTTGAGATATCGAGCAATTTTGTTACATTCTTTGTCCTAAGCTTATTTAGACTCGATACAGCCGCAAGTTTTGTGCACTGTTTTCCACACAAAGGTGTGCAAGTAAATTGTGCCAGCACTTGTGTTTATTAACACGTTGTTGAAAGTTCCTTGTGGTTTCGCTCTTTGTGTGTGAACTATTAATTATATTTAAATACACACACATTTATTAAACAAATCGACGACTGTGAAGAGGTAGACACTATGTGCTCATAAATATTCATGCTCTGAGTCAGGCAAAATTTTCCCCGATCGGGTGAATTCTCATTTTCTCCCAAAAGCGTTTATCTCCGAGCTGTTGGAGGCAATTTTGGCCTCAGATCAGTGGCGTAGCTAGAGGGGGAGGGGCAGGGGGGCGGTCGCCCCCCACAAAGCCTCCGAAGGCCTCTGTCGGAAATTTCTAGTCTCTGTCGGAAATAAATTAAAAACAGTTCATTTGAAACACTTACAACACTTGTTATGTTTTTAAGCAGAATTACACATCGAAATGTGAACGTGAAAATCAAAAGTCGGTCTCAAATTGCCGGGAAAGAAAAAAGGAAAAAAACAAAAGGTCCCCAGATAATAGTCTGTCGGAAATTTTTTGCTTTTGCCCCCCACAAAAAATATCTAGCTACGCCACTGCCGCAGATAAAGTCCCTCAAGCTCTTACTTAATTTAACGGTATAGAACACATCATAGCTCTTATTATTTCACTTGGTCAATAAATGTGTACTTATATTTATACACACTTACTGGATGGCTCAGCTGTGTACTGTCCATCCCTTCGGTCTTAATAAAAGAAAGGAATTTAATTCACACAAGAGGGTCAGTTACTTCAACTAATCCCTTGCCCGCCCTCTCCTTTCAGCCCACCTTGTAATCCTTTTTAAACCCGTTTTAGGATTGTCTTGCCTCTTTTATTTCTGCCAGTCGGCTTTTATTACTTTTGCATTATTTAGTGTTCTACCATTTTTATGTTTTTTAAGCTCTTTGGAAACTTACTAGCCTTTATTCGCTTTGAAATTCTTACCTTTTATCACTGTAACACTCAGGCATTTTTGAAGCTTTTACTTGCTCAAGTCGTAGTTTGCCTCTTCTAACAGTTTGTATGCTTGCTTTTTATCAGTTTGGCTGAAGAAGGTTGATTAAAAACCGAAAGCTTCCAAGCCCGGTGCTTTTCGTCCATCTTTTTAGCTTGTAGTTGACTTTCACCATTTACTTTACTCTTATTATATTCATTCTCTGGTGATGTCTGTGAATCCTCTTTGGATCCTACTTGCTGTTTTGAGAAATATTGTTGGTATACAACTTTTTCACTCCACTTATATATATATATATATATATATATATATATATATATATATGTAATATATACATATGTATATATAGTATAGGTAGAGTGACGTAGCGACTTTATATGAATGAGTGAATCAACGCTGGATTGAACAGTCGCAAGAAGGCCTTAGAGGCTTAGACCATTATTCTTCTTGAGGAATAATGGCCTGAGAACATTTTATGTTAACGTTAATGTTATTTCACTAAAATTTGTTTATATTGAAAAGTAGTGCGGAAGTTCCAGAAACTTCAACCTCATGAGATTCAGGAGTTCTTATCTCTAAAGCTACAAATTTCCACTTCTAATCCGTTTCAGTTAAAAGAAAAGAATCGGTCGTGAGGCCAATTAAATTAATGGCGCGTCCTTCATCGTGTGTTCTCGTTTTCTTTAAGTCATCATTGCATCTGCTCAATTTTCTAGGAATGCCACTTCCGCCATGAAATTAATAAATTGGCGAACATAACATTTCATTAATCATCACGAACAGTGACGTATATATTTCACAATTAAATGCAATATAAAAGTGTACACTTCTTTTAGATTTTTTAAACAACACGGTTGCCAAGATTTTTAATGAAAACTAGACTTTGCCCCTGAAACAGTCTGCGATAAATTTTATTATAAATTGATTCATAACACTTGTCGAATTGGCCTCGCTTGTGTAATCTCCTCGACACCATTCTCATTAATTTAAAGGGACAAAGCAGTCGATCCAAGTTTGTTTTCAAAACTGCTGCAGCTTACAAGTCTCCTCTTTTTTCGCTCACGAGTATTTTTCATTACGTTTCTGTATTAAAAACTGAAATATTGAAGGTAAACCAAGGAGTTTATTCTGCATGATTTAAAAAAATATGTTTCAAAAATTTGTAACATGATTGAAAGGAGCCATTCCTGAAGTAGGATGGTGGGGTAATCTACTTCAAAGTCGGGGAGGGGGACTGCATTATCCCTTTAAAACAGTGATTAACACTTCACAGAGATGGAAGATGGGATTTGTTTGCAAACTTATAGGCAAGTTAATCGAGTGTAATAATGCTTGACCGGTGGCTTTTCTTCTCTTTTATGAAATTCCCACATACATGATACAAGCATATTTAAGCTAAATGCTTTGATACAAGGGTTTGAAGTTTGAGCAGGCAGTTCAACTCATTTTGTTTTAATGAAAGATTGCGGTTTCTTACACCACTAAATTTACATAATAACACAATAACAGGTGATTATGAATACACACTATGAAATAAATAGCCTCTCAGCTAGTGACTGGATTGCATAACTTATGGGCAAGGCAAGAATGGTAAACTGTGAAGTGTAATTACTCTAATTTTCCTGGTCTGGAATTTGATGACTTTGCCTTTGAAATAAACTAATAACTGTCCTGGCTACAAGATTATGAAAAGGAAAAAACACAAGCAACACTTTCGGCTTTTTCCTGCTTTTAACAAACCATTCTTAAAAGTATAAGTTATCTGGCACTCACGGACGCCTCCTTAGCGGCACATGGGCAGCCGGCGTAAGCTCTCGCACGTCTTTCCTAGCTCACGCGCGGCTCGAAACTGGCGTAGCTGCCCGAGAATTCCGTCACTGGAATGAGAAGTCTCGCGCGGCTGCACGTGCCTGCCTTGCGAGCAGCCCGCCCTCCAGACACGGTCGTCTACCGGATGAGTTGGAGGTCAGCCAAGCTCATAGGGAAATCCCGTGAATTTCTTACCGGGTCCTGTGTACGTGTACCGGTAAGGCAGCGAGGGTGCGTATGGGTGAACTGACGGAGTGTGTGCAAGAGACATACCGTGGGGCTGTTGGGTTGTAATGAGGACACGACTATGGTTGGTTACAGTGGGCATAATTACTCATTTGATGCTGACATTAAATCGAATGTTTGTCCGCATTAATTCGATTTAATGTCAGCATTAAATAACTTTCAGTATTAGCCAATCAGGGCACAGGTTTTAATGTCGGCATGAAATTATTTAATGCTTGCATATTAAATCGATTCAATGTCGACCTTGATTCGATTTAATGTAGACATTAAAACGAATTAAAGCCTACATTAATTATTTAATGCTGATATTAAATCGAATTAATGAGGACATAAATTCGATTTAATGTCAGCATTAAATAAGTAATTATGTCCACTGGAGCTAACCATAGTCCCGCAATCGGAATTGGCCAGGAATGGGCTGCAGATGGACCTGCCGACCTGGATTGGATACCAGCTCAGTCCGCAAAATGAAAAGTACAAATATTACTTAAGGACTAATAATTATTAGTATACAGTTTAATACATGAATGGTTGCACACTGTCAACTAAATTACAACGTGTAGCCACATGTAGTGGGCAAAGTCTTCCGTTATTTTACGAAAATTGTTTTGTCTGCGAATATAACCAGAAAGCCCAAAGGCTTATCGATTCCTTGCTGAAAGGGAATGATATGTTTCACTGAATCGGTTTATTTCTCAAATTTACACTTCTTGACTTTGTCATTTTGTACGATGTTTTCATATCTTGACCTCTGCTTACCTCATATGACCTTTGAACCTACCAAAGAGCGAATAATAAAACATAAAAAAATCATGTTCCCAGGAGTGAATCGAGCCCCGGACCGTCTGCGTAAAAAAACCGAGCTCTAATCCACTACACCATCAAAGACCTCGTTCAGCTTATGGTATTTTTAATCCTCTTTTACTCACGTCATCCTTTACACGTGTTCATGGGTAATTCAAATAAGTAATTTAAATTAATACTGTACTAATTATGCTTGTGAAAAAAATTAATGTTTCTCTATAACTTTATCTTTGAAACGGTGCAAAATTCAACCTTACCTTTATATATATATATATATATATATATATATATATATATATATATATATATATATATATATATATATATATACCAAGTATGAAAAGGATCCATCATCCCTGTCTTGAAATATCGTGGTTTTTCAAGGTTTTTGGTTTTTGATCTCTGGTGACCTCATATCACCTTAGACCTCCACTGAAAACAATAGGGTTTTTTTTTAAATATGATAAAGTTACATACCAAGTATGAAGATCGTCCATCATTGTTATCTTGAGATATCGTGTTACAAGCAGTTTTAAGAATTTCGTATTTTTACCTCCCATGATGGCAGATAACCTTTGACCTTTACCAAGATCGACAGGATTATCTTTTGACTATAACGCATCCACTTGCCAAGTATGAAAGCATCCATGCTTCCTGTCTAGAGATATCGTGTTTACAAGGTTTCGGTTTTTGACCTCTGGTGACCTCACATGAACTTCGGCCCTCACTTTATGTGCCCAGTACAAGCAAACAGGTGTTAGGAAGGGGGCACAACAACCACATATGTTAGACGATTTGTACTCGAAAATGATTTAATCCTTTTCAGTTATCAAAATTTGATCGGACAAGTATTTCTCTCTTAATGTAAAAGGGTGAAATTCACTCTTCGACGATTGCCTACAGTGACCACTCTTTTTTCGAGTGAAAATCGTCTGAAATTACACCCTGACGGAGTGGTAGTTAACTCTAAATGAGTGAAAATGCCACTCGATGGAGAGTGGGATTCCACTCGTGCTGGTGATCGGCTCCTGTTATATCCAAGTAATGCTGAAACAAAGGGCATTGTTTAAGATATGGCTTGTTGACGTGAGATTTGTTGCCCACAATATCAAGCGTAAATAAAGATTTTCAGTCAACCGGCTTTCAAAAACGTTCAAATATTGTCTTTCATGCTTTTGTTTCCTTACGACTTTGTTTCGACGTTTTCTTCAGATACTGTTCAAGCCTTATGCATTTTTTTCAGTTTCCGCAATTTTTCCGCAGAACTTAGAAATATACTCTCAAATTTCTTCAGTGAAGATTTATCTAGCCGAATTACAACGAAATTTTTTAAATTTCACATTTTCATGACGATTGGAAATGGTAAGCTAGGTCAAGGAAAGGAGTGGTTCTTTTCATTGTCATTTTGAAAAAAAGGTCACTGATCCTAGTTTATCTTGGTATTGTAATAAATATTTTGAGGAGAAAAGTAGATTTCCATCGGAAACGAACGACCATTGTTTCAAAGAAGGTATAGAACGTTGGTTTTCCTTCCTCACACATCCCTGGTTACAGTATAACCCAAAGTATTTATTCTAGTATCACAGACTAGCCTAGGTCATTTTAAACAAACTTCCATCAGTGAAACGTGCCTGGAATACATCTCTTTAAAATAGAATGCTTAGCTAGAGTTAGGCAAGTAGGCTCTAGATACTTACCTGGCGCAGGAGTATCCGTGATCACGACGGCGGAGCTCCCAGGTGGGACCTGTTCTATTCAGCCAGTCTAGAACCGGACCACTGTCGGGTGGTGTCAGTTAAGTCAAAGTTTGTCCCTTGGGGACGCTGTAACTCCTTCGGGGAGCAGAACTCCTTCGGGAGTATTGTTTGGTTTTCGCCCCTGGCTCTTCGCCAGAGAGTCAGGGGACTATTGGAAAAAAAGGCAAGTAGGCTCTAGACAGTGCAAAAATTTGGTGACCAGGTCAAAATGTAGATACCAGGATAGAAAAAGGTTTATATAAACTACTTCATTTGCATTTGAACTTCATGATGACTTAAAGGGTAGTATTGCAACCTGCCCCTGTTACTTTCTACCCAGTTCGTCCTACTTAGATTGCCATATGCCAGAAAATCAGGTGTAACAATGCTCAATGTCAAAATTTTTGTGGGGAAGATCTCTCCACTGCCCTTGGCAATTTTGCCGGATACGCTTTCTGGATATTCCCAAATTGCAACTCTGGTCAAAACTGCATAATAATGGTACTCACACATATTGATTCTTTCTATACTTACTAATTATATCGATTCTCAGAAGTTAGGAAATCCCATCCATAGGCGTGAGAGGCGTGGGGCTGGGGGATGCAGCCCCCATCCAAATACTTTTGTGAAAATTCGGGCAATATGCTGAGAATTTTTCGGGCACCTACTGAAAGAAATATAATGCAATGATGTAGCTAAAGGTAATCAATAGTTTAAAAAACTTCTTTGGTAATTAAAATTAAGTTCTGATATGAATTGCACCAGCACCTATATACTTGGTATAAATTCACCAGTGTGTTTTAATGATTACACTTATATTATGACTATCAGTGGTGTATTTAGGGGGCAATTGGGTCATGCCTCCTCACTGATGCCGATTTTTTTAGTACTTAATATGTAATTTTTTAACACAAATTTTACTTCTAAGGTAGCATACGTGGCACTAGATTGCACGTAAGGACACGTAATTTTTCAAGACTTTTCAAAGGGGAGAGGACACCCCTCCCCCAGGCCAGCGATCACACAACATAATGTATGCCCCACCCCATGAGAAAAATCTTGGCTACGCCACTGATTATTATCATTATTTATTGGAAGGGTAGTAGCACATCAAATGATTATATGTTATTGGCATGCGGTGTGATAACCGATGCATGCTGTATGATATGTACATTAACACGATGAAACGCGCGTGGAGCGGGCAAAAATTGTTGCTTTCGGGCAAGTCGTTACAGCCCCCAAATCAACTCGGGCTCCTACGCCCATGATCGCGTCTAACAGTGTTTTATATGACAATTTTTTCACAGACTCTCTGTGTCTTGACCATCTTACCCGGTATACGACTAGTAGACTGCTGGTAGGCCTATTCCGAAATTAGGGCGGACACACTTCATGATAGCAAAGGCGATGCACGAAAATGATGCTTGCTTATGTATATTCATCTTGATTGCCAACTGCCAAGAAATTGCATCTAACAGTGTTTGATTTCAAAGCAAATTCCTAGACCGCCTGTGTCTTGACCACTTTACCAGTATATGGTCATAAGCCTTCTGACTTGGTAAGCCCATTTCGAAATTGTGGTCGCACTTTAAAGAACCCCAAATGCACAAAATGATGTTTGCTTGTGCATTTATCCTGATTGCCAGGTGCAAGGAAATACCATTTAGCTTTGCCTCGGTTCAAAATGTATCCTGAAACCCCCGCCATTCCCTCCATCGAGGCATTTGACGCTCATATGTTCAAATTTTACCCTCACAAGGAGACCCCCCCCCCTTTGTAAAATTCTGGATCTGCCCCTGTCTAGATTATATTATTATTTGAATACATCCACTGAAATTTCGTTGTAAGCAGATGGCTTTTGTTAATTTGTGTAAATTGTTTCATTCATTTTGTGTGTAAAGGCCCACTGGCACATATTAAATGTATTGTCCCCTTGTAATTCCTAAGGACTAATTTCAAGAATACGAGTAAAATTCATGAGAGGTGACTGCAAATTCAGATATGTGAAAACACACGACTCGAGATAGTACCTCCATTTTCACCTGTTACAGTAATTCCATAGGCGTAGGAAGCTGTTTTCGACGGAGGGAGAGAACGTTGTTTCGGAAGCCCGTCCTGAGGGAGGGGTCTCAGGGGAGAGGGCGTCCCCATGAATATTTGAGGGTCCTTGGATGAAATTTGGTGCAATATATTGGGCAAATTATAAGGAAAATTACAGCAAACTTTTGACATGTTTTACAGAGGTAACAAATCAGGGATTTTTGTCCGCTTCCTACGCCTTCCAAGCCAGTGAGCCACAACTGGAAAAAAGGCCGTGGTCGTCTCGACTTGAACCAATTGGTTGGAATCTGGGACGTTAAACCTCATCTAACTAACTAACTAACTAACCTACGCCTTGGAGTAATTCTGTAGAGAATATCTCCCATTGAAACAAGGCTTGTTAAGATTCACTGAAATATCACAGAATTACCACATAATGGAGTGACTTTTTATAGTTCTACCGAATACAGAATTGAAAGTGCGCCACCTTCTTAAACTATTGTACACGGGCTAAGGTCAGTGATTTAATAATGTGCCACTTTTGCAAGGAAGATGAGACATGGAACTTAATTTAAATAAGATATTAAATAAGATACAAACATTTAACACACTTTGATAGCTAGGTAAAGACATTTACTGGCAAACGCACCATACTTGATTTTTTTTATCTTTCGGAGGTCTAGCTGCTTACTCGATCTTCCTGTCTCATCAGGCTGTTTATTCAGACACTGATATTAGGCGATTAATGGAGTTATTTTAGGACGCGTAGAAACCACGACTATAAAGAAAACTCGAGAGGGCCCCGCAAGCAGGGAGTTGTTATTTGACAAATACCAACTTCCTGCTTTAAGGCCCTTACGAGTTGTTAACGTCAATTCACGTTGGATGGCTTCGAATTAACATATTAGATCAGTTTTGAAACATTTTCTTGTAGCAAGGTCCTTTCATAAAGTAAAACCGTAAATTGGTTCTGGAATGAAAATCCCACATTAACGTGAAATGACAATGATAGTATACTTCCCTAGTGTCATCTTATTTCAATAATCCTGTATTTGTTAAAACTTCTTTGTAATATATATATATATATATATATATATATATATATATATATATATATATATATATATATATATATATATATATATATATATATATATGAAAAATAAAATAGGAATGGTTGATTAATTGATTGCTTGGTTCACTCATTAGTTCGTTCGTTTTTCATTCATTCATTTTAATGGCCATGCGTCGTAGAGTCCTGTTTTATCATCATGTTCCATACATTCGCTTAACAAAATCGGAACAACGATGCGCAAAGTATTCTCGGAGTTACAAGAAAAAGAAGAGATGCCTGCAATCTCTTTGCTTTCAACTATTTAGGAAGGAAATTTGAAAGAGAAAACAGATTTTGCAAGCTGTTTCTCATCGTTCAGTAGATGTTGAAAAGTTAGCCTGCAGAGTTTAGATCATCAGGAAACTCAGCCAAATTTTTCGTGGCGCTCTTTAGTTTTTCGTTGTAAAGCATGACTGGAATAAATATGAATGGATGGAATAAACTTCCTGGACAGGAACTTGGCTTCTGTAAAATTTATGGCATACACTAAACATATAACAATTGGGTTGGGAAAAAAATCATACTTCAAAAATTATTTTATTTTTTATCAGTAAAATCGTGTAAATTTTGGGAACGTGAGCAAATCTTACACGACGGCGGTGAACAACAGGTAAAAACGGTATTGATATTATGTTCAAAGTACACGTACACAAGTTTTCCCAAGAGGCTATCACTTTGACGTCATAAAAACGTCAGTGGCGGGAACTTCTTGTATTCAATGAACTCTTCTGAGTAATTGAATAAAATGAGCCCTATTTAAGGAAGAATACAAGGAATGAAGCCCAAAGTTACATCGCGGGGTTTATCAAACTAACAGTTAGGCCAAAAATAGTCATGCGACGTGTTTTTAAAGATAATGGTCTTAAAACGGCTTGCAGACAACGATACAATAAGTACTTGAGGAAACGGATGCTGACATAGAGAAGGGCTCCAAACACTGTCCGATATGTTATTCCTTTTCGGAATTTTTTAATAACTTCAAGAGCAAGTATATCTGGACTAATGATAAGAGTCCTCTACCACAACAAGACCGAACAATGACTCGTTTGTGGGTGAAGAGGCATATGGAAGTAGACAGATAGACAGAGAACACGTAAACGAACATGTGTACATTTTCTAGTACGGTTTAGTTTCTGTTCATCCAAGCTACATCTCTCTGTGAGGTGTAAGGGATCTATTTTTTGTTTTAGAAGTAAACTATCTAACGAGTAAAACTAATTACAGGAATTTAGAGCAAATAGACAAATAGAAAGATGAAAGGAAAGTATAAGCATAATAGTTAAAAAAGTTAGGAAACCCGACAAACGTTTTGAAGTTTGTGATATGAAATACTCAAATGATAATCCTTCAAACACTTGTGGTTCCATTCCTGTAACAAAAACAGGGTTTAATTCCAGACTAAAAGAAAAAGAAACCGTTTTTTTTAAAGAAAAGAATCATTTAGCAAAATAAAAAAATTAATATAGCCAATGAAATTTTCCTTAAAATGAAGGTGTAGCTATCCTAAGCATTAAAGTATTGTTTTGCCTGGTCATGTGTGAAAGGATTAGTAGATGTAAATGGTGTTGCTAGGATGATGGATTGCAAATTTAAGCCATCATATAACGGAAAGAAATCCTTGAAAGTAGAATAACAGCTTACCGCTGATAATCTACCCTCAATATAGTGGGTCTTAGGATATAAGCATATATCATACTTTCTGTACTTGTCTGCTTCCAAAGTATAGCACTTCCCCGTTTTAATTCAACCATGATTGTGATCACCTGCCGTTATACTACCATACTCTGGTTAAAAAGCCAAGAATTCTGATTAAATTGAGCCAGAGCAATGATGAGTTTGAGATCAAGATTTGTAAGCGAATGTTAATTTAACCAGGAAACTATTTCCTTGATGAGGATTTACTAGTTTTTTTCTACGCAGGAAATGATTGGATAACCGGTAACTGCGGTCCTGGTTAAGTTTGACTATAAGTGATAACAGAGCGTAAGTACTTGAATTCTTATAAATGGCTTAAGATGTTAACCAGTTTTGCTGCATTTTGAGCAGCAGCAATTTCTTGATGTTGCCTAAGTTCTGCTTTTCCAGTTAAATATTCTAGGATTCATCAAAATTTTGTATCTTTGGAATAAGCAAGTTTCTTGGAAAGTGGAAGGAATCTTCCTTGGCATTTCTACATTAGTGTTAGTTCTACATTTTTAAACATCATTGTTTAAAATGAAGGTAGAACTTTCAATTGCCGAAAATGCGTTAACAAATTTTGACATTCGAGATTGAGTGTTACCAACTTTGAAGAAAATATGGGATAATTTGCCTTTCTTTTTGCAGGCATCGTTGCATTTATACTTTCAAGATTTGAGCAATCGATCAGTCAACCAACCGACCAACCGGTCAATCGATCAATCAAGCAATGACATTTTTAAAGCGCCAATATCAACATCAGTTGTTCAAAGGCACTCAAAAGACAGTAACATGGATAAATGGGTATAAGTTTCTTCAAAAATGAACAGTTTCCCGAAAGTTTCAACAGTCAAAGCACTTTCGACGTGATTTGGAAGAGCTTTCTCCTCTTTAGCCCCCCCCCCCCCACCGAAAAAACGATCGAAAAATAACACTGTTGGTTGTAGCCTTTTAGGTACTATATTATAAACTGAAGAAGTAGATGATCTAAGCTGTCTGCGGGAAGGTTGTTGCTGAAGTCAGTAATTCTAAATTATAGGTTGGCGATCGCCTATGGTAAGCCTTGAACACAAGAAGTACTTTGAATTTGACACATTGTGGCACAGGGAGCCAGTGAAGCTCTGATGTGATATAGTCTAACTTCTTCCGATTGAGAATAATGAGAGCCGAGGAAGAATGTTTCCGTTTTTAAGTCTGGTAATACGGGATTTGTTTATTCCAATCAAAAGACTGTTATAATAGCCCAATCTGGAAGTAACCAGATTGTGCACGGCTAACGTAGCTGACTTAGTGCGGCTACCAAAATATTCCAAATTGGAAGGGAAACTTTTACGGAAATTCCGTCTTTATACTATTTTGATTGTTTGCATATAATTGCTTTGAGCGGGCGGTGCTGTGTGGTGCCGGTCGGTGGAGGGCTGGGCCTCCGTGCGGGGCCAAGTGGTACAGGATGGTGCCTGGCGATGGCAGAACAAAAGCCTTTCACGTGTACTGTTATAGTCTCTGAGATGTATTATGTTTATAAGATTTCAAAGTTTGAATTCACGTTACCCCAAATGACATTTGACCTCCACCAATGGAATAGCTTTCTGCCTGTTTGTGTAAGCTTTGGTACCTATCAGCTAAGTGTGAGAATCATCAAACCTTTTCTTCTTAAAATATAATGTTTACATGGTTTGACATCCGGTAACCTCAAATGACCTCTGACCTGCACAAACCACTATGTGATTCTTGGAATTAATTTTGAGCGTCTCTCAAAATTGTCCTAGATAACGTGTTTAAAAAATTTTCTCATTTTAACCCCTTGTTACCTTAAGGGACCTTGATCTCCACCAAAACAAGAGCCTTCTTGAACTTAATTTGGAGCAACTACATGCGAAGTGAGAGGTCCCTCAAACTTACACTTCTTAAGATATCCTGTTTTCAAGGTTGTCACAGTTTAACCTGCCATGACCTTAAATGATCTTTGACCGCCACCAAAATAAAAGCAGTCTATAGTGTAAAGTAGAACAACTACAGGCCGAATTACATGATCCCTCAAGTTAACCCTCCTTCAGTAATGGTGTTTACAAGTTCTTCACAATTTAGCTTCGGGTGAACTCGAATTTTCATTTCATTTCATTTATTTGGTTCTTCACAATATTTGATAATATTTAAAACAATGCACACAAATGTAGAGAATACATAACATCAAGATATTGTGAAAGGAAGCACTCTAGAAAATCCAGAGGGCTTGTCGAGTAGGGTGCTCCCCAAATAATAGTAACGTAACGGAGAAAAGAAAACATGAGTTTACCTTAGAAAAAGAGCAAAAAAATGACAGCACACAGCTGTCCAACAACCCTACCAAATACCCGCCCAGTTTTACACCCAAGTACCCTCCCTCATAAACCCACCGACCACCGACCACCTACCCCATCCCCACCCCCACCCCTTCAAAAAGAAACATCCAATACAAAAGGCTTTGGTGCTTCAGTTAAAGTAGTAAACGGGCAAGTATCATAATCACTTAGTATTGGCTAATAAGGAATCTGCTTAAATTATATCTAAAAGAGTAAACGGAAGGCTTGGTAATTAAACTGTCAGGTAAGGAATTCCAAGTGTTGATTGCACGAAAACATAATCCGGTCTTAGAAAATAATTTTCTCTGGTTTCCTGGAAGGCGAAGACGATGTTTCTGACGCGTATTGTAATTGTGAACTAAACAGTTTTGACTGAAAAAATGAGAAAATCCTGGAGGGAGGAAGTTGCTAACGTAACGATAAGTGAATGTTGCAATGTTTACTTTAATAATGTCCTGTAATTTTAGCAAGTTCAACGACTTAAATAAAGTACTAGTGCACTCTAAAAACACCGGGGTTAAATTTAACCAGGATCGGTGTTCTATTTACTCCAACACAATCCTGGTCAAATTTTCCATGAAATCCTGGTTAAACTAACGCAAATTCTGGTTAAAGTAACTAGGCTTTGCGTTCGTTTAACCAGGATTTCATGGAAAATTTAACCAGGATTGTGTTGGAGTAAATAGAACACCGATCCTGGTTACATTTAACCCTGGTGTTTTAAGAGTGTGTGATCACGTGGGGCAGCACTAGACATGTGTCTAATGGCTCGTATTTCCAGAACAGTTAACTTATTCAATGATGTATTACTTGTGCCAGACCATGAAAGGCTGCAATAGGAGAGATGGGAATAAACTAAAGTTAAGTAAATTGAGCGAAGCACATTTTTAGGCAGGATATGTTTTAGTCTACCGATTATTCCAACACCCTTTGCAACTTGTGAACAGAGATGTGAAATATGGTCATTCCAGGTAAGCTTTGAATCAATATAGACTCCTAAAAAATTAACACTGGAAGCATATTGTAGATTTACGTTATTAATAAAAATATTGAAACCGTGCTTATAGCCAGGTGGCGTGTTGAAGACCATAAAATTTGTCTTACTGATGTTGAGGGAAAGTTTATTCGAAGCAAACCAATTAAAAAATAATTCCAGTTCATCGTTAACAGTTTTCTCAAGGCGTTGTAAATTGGTGTCTTTGAAAATTATGTTGGTGTCATCGGCGAATATTACTAGTGAGGAATTTTTTGAAACAGAGGTAATATCATTTACATAAATTATAAAGAGTAAGGGTCCAAGAATAGAGCCCTGAGGAACACCACATATAATGGGTTGCAAATCGGATGTTTCATTTTTGAAGGAGGGAAACTGTTTTCGGTTAGTCAAGTAGCTTTATATCCAGTTATATGAAGTACCACGAAATCCATAAGTAAGTAACTTTTCTAGAAGAATGAAATGGTCAATTGTATCAAACGCTTTTGAAAGATCAAGGAAGACGCCTAATGAAGTTTCTTTATTTGCTGCAGCCTTGCTTAATTTATCGATAACGTCAACGAGAGCGAGTTCTGTGGAATGACCAGGACGGAAGCCAAACTGGCTGTTGGAGAGAATGTTGTGTTTGTTAAGGAAAATCTGCATTTTGTTGAACATAAGCCTCTCTAAAAGTTTGGAAATGCACGGAAGCACAGAGATTGGGCGGTAATTGATAAAGTGACAATGATTGCCTTTTTTGTAAATAGGAATTACCTTTGCAAGTTTTAAGTTATCTGGGAAACAACCATGTGAAAAAGAGAGATTAAAGACCTTTGACTTCCGCGAGAAATGATACGCTTCTTTATCTAAATGTGGAACATTGACACCAAAGTTACCTTTCATGAGATATCCTGGTTAAAAGGTTTTCACGGTTTGATATCCGGTGAACCCATAGGGACTCAGACAGTAACAAAAACATATGGTTCTTGTGTTTTATATGGGGCATCCACATACCCAGTATCAGACCCCTCAATTTAAACCTACTTGAGAAATCGTGTATATAAGCAGTTTTCAAGGATTTCGTAGTTTATTATCTTGTGGCCTCACATGAACTCTGACTCCCACCCCCGAAAACAGCGTTCTTTCTGACTTTTCTAACTTTGTAAATTTACGTATTAAGTATTAAACACATAAATTTATCATTCCCGTCTTGAGGCATCGTGTCTACAAGGTGTTTGCTTTCTGATCTCTGATGAGCTCAAATCACCTTTGAACTAAACCGAAAGAGTGACGTTCTTTCTCTAAATATGAATAATCTTTACAAATACCAGAAAAAGCAATCATTCCTACAGTAATCTGAGATATCATGTTAATAAGCTAAGCGTCACAAACACACCCATTACACACACCCTTATACAAACGCTACAGCGATTGCACAGATTTCTTGCACCTTCTGCAGGTTATCAAAAAGGCCAATGTGAAATGATTGCAGTTATATCTATTGTGAGCCGGCATAGTCCGCATTTGTGACCAGCACGCCCGCAGGCCTTTGTGAAGATATTTCAGACAGGAGACGGAAGACGTTTGCCCTGAAAATTTCCTTACTTTACAAACAATAGTGGTGTGCAGTTTGCCCTGATGTTGGAAACAGACAATTCTTGCCCTGAAATCGACAGCTTCTTTGCTGGGAGGGGAGGGGGTTGCCGAACGCTCATACCCCCTCCCCTTATGTTAAAAAAATGGTCATTTCGAGGGCTCTGTAAGTACGGACGTGCTACTTATCAGAAACGAGATCTAACTTTGCGTGTTCTAGTGTTAAGAGGGCGCTCAACTTAAATTGAAAGCAGTGCACAGCTTAAATCTATCTACTCCATCGCTATTGAGGTGACTGCGTCACTTAAATTCAATTAAAAGTTTAGGCAATTGTAACCGTTGCGTTCTGTCCGTCCCAGTTTTGAGGATATTTCCCATAATGCTTTGAACAAAAACCTGACGATAGACTAAAAAGAACTCAAAAGGGTACAATATTGTGTTGATGAATACACATCCTCTTCTATAATGAATTCTAACTTAACTACACCCCACGCACGTTTTAAAATGATAAGTCTGTATGGAATACAAAACACCCACTGCATGGTATAGAAATAGGTTCAAGTATCTTAAGTAGAAGCGATACTAAAGGTTGAAAGTAAACGTTCCGTTTTCGATCCAAAATATTCGGAACGTTGCAATCAATTATGATAGATGATGAAAGGGTTAAAATCAGGGAAAACAAAAGAAATGACAAGTCTTGCCATTGCAGAGAGATTTTTTATTACTAATGCCAAGATCGATTGAAATTCAGTTAGTACTTGAACTACAAAATTCTAATTAACGAAGATTTCGAGCAAAGAGAAAATCAGACCCGATTAGCTTCGACCAGAATCAACCTTGAACTTCTACAGTTTTAGGTTAAAACCAATGCTCTTTAAATAGACGAAACTGACCTTTAAGAGTTAGAGTTCGAAATCTTGCAGCTGGTTGCCGTAAATTTTCTAATTTTCGTGAATTTTGAAGGTCGATGTGAGAAACCAGTATCGGAGAAATTTGGATTTGGTGGTACAACTTGTGGTAAAAAAACTTACAACTGTGTAACCTACCACGTTTCAGTTTCAGTTTATGATCTTGTATCCCCTTCGTGAGGTATTGAAGGCTAAATTTACAATAGTTACATAATACGATGCAAAAAGAGAAAGAAGTTGGGCTCTGAAAAAGAAGAAATGGAAATACATGAAAAAGGAGAAAATTTAATCGTGAAATTACATGCCAAACTTAAAAGAACCTTCAAACACAATGAAGGGCATAATAGTTCATTTCGGTATAAAGTAAACAAAACAAAGTAACTCAAAGAGTACTTTAAGCTCCAACCTCACAACTTTGGCTGGTAAAATTAGGATAAATGAAAACCTTTTGAAAATGTAGACTTTTCTGATTTTTATGTATGTTTGTTCTTTTCGTTCTACGACATCTAAGATGGTGTAATTTTAGACTACTTTTGATTTTAATCCTTTTTACTTTCACTTAAAGTTATTGTGACATACCAACAAAAAGAGCTGTTCTCACCTGGCAGTTAAAGAATAAAATCCCCCAATGAAAGATCCGTTGGAATTATTTCAATATCTTTTGCGATTCTCAAGATATACCTCTTCAAAGTTTGATGGTTTCTGAAGTAACTCATTGCCTATGCAAAAATAATGATGTGGAGTGCTGCACAGTGTTCAGATTTCTTTTGTTAACCCTATATAAATTATCACCTAATCACTGTTCAGATATAGTTCACAGTTTGGTGAGTGATATCAATGTTTTTCAAAGAACTAGTTTAAATTTCATAATAAACTTCTCAAGGGATACCAGTGCTACAAGTATATTTGAAATGAAGGTTGTAAAAACAAATGCTAACATTAGCCATATTTGGTATGTTCATCTTTTGACGTCACAAATTTGCATATTTAGCCATGTTTATTCACGATACAAGTGTGAAATAGGAATCACCTTGTAAACTGGTCGATATTTGCTGAATTTTGATTGGAATTACGTTTATTTTCTGGATTTTTAATCTTTTTTACATCGAATACCCACCTATGTAATTTGCATGTCATCAAACTTGAACGTTCCTCGGTATTTGAGTTAGAGTCTGTATGTTTGCATTCTTTTTCTTTTGTTTTTTCCTTTATGGCTTGCCTGTTCCTATCTAATGACACTTTTGTTTTATCGTAAAGCGCTTTCAAACATGCCCAGTATAAAAAAGCCCTGTATAAATGTGGTACTAATTAACAATGATGATGATGATGATGATGATGATGATGATGATGATGATGATGATGATGATGATGATGATGATGATGATGATGATGTTGATGATGATGATGATGATGATGATGATGATAATTTGGAGTATTTTTCTTAACCTAAAGATTTGTTTACAAGAATGCTTCTTAATGTTTAATGTCTTCGTAACCTCAAGTTTTACAACCACAAAAGAACACTGGCATTACAATTTGATCAAACAGCTGTAACAACAAATCCAATGGAAAAATCAGATTGTATGACTTGGTAAGGTAATTGTAAAGTGTTTTTCTTGCTCATGTCATTTCATTTATTTGGTTCCTTACAATATTTGATAGTGATTGAAGCAATGTACAGGAATATAGAAAACACATAACATCAGGATATTGTAAAAGGAAGCACTCTAAAAAGTCAGACTGCTTGTCGAGTGGTGTGCTCCCAAGAAATATTACATTAAAAAGATAAGAAAACATAAATATACCTAAGAATAAATGACAATCTACATCTGTCCAACTTCCCTCCCAAATACCCACCCAGTATTACACCCATGAACCCCCCTTATCCAAATCCATGCACCCCTATCCTACCCTCGCACCTTCAAAAAGAAAGACCCAAAACAAATGACTAGGGTTGCTTCAATTAGAGTAATAACGGACAAGTATTATTTTTACTTAATTATATTATATCTAGAAGAGTAAATGGAGTGCTTGGTTATTAAACTGTCTGGTAAGGAGTTCAAAGGGTTTGTGGCACGAAAACATAATCCAGCCTTACAAAATTTTCTCTGGTTTCCTGGAAGGCGAGGGCGATTTCTATGACGTGTATTGTAACCTTGAAATAAACAGTGTTGACTGAAAAAATAAGGAAATCCTGGAGGGAGGAAATTGTTAACGAACCGTTAAGCAGTTAAGTGGATGTTGTAATATTTTCCTTGATAATGTCATTTAATTTTAGCAAGTTTGGTGACTAAAAGCTCTTAGGAGTTTTTGCAATTACTCCCTTTCCCAACTTGCTGGTGTGATTACTATACCCGTTCTGCTTTCTTTGAATACCATCAATTTATGTCCAACATTATTTTGCACAGTACGTCGTGTAATTGCCGATTTATAGTAAGTTCTGTTATTGTTTAATCATATTTTAAGGGTAACAATTAATGTATGTATTCTACTTTAAGTCGTGGAAGTATCAATAAATGAAATGAAATGAAATAAAAAAAAAAGTTACCAGTTTGATTACGTGGAGCAGTACTAGAAATGTGTCTAATAGCTCGTATTTGCAGAACAGTTGAATTATTTGATGATATGTTATTGGTGCCAGACCATGAAAGGCTTTAATAAGTAAAGCTAAGTATACTGAACGAAGCACATTTTTAGGCAGGATATGTTTTAGTCTACCGATTATTCCAACACCCCTACCAACTTGTGAACAGAAATGTGAAATATGGTCATTCCAGGTAAGCTTTGAATCGATGAAGACTCCTAAAAATGTAACACTGGAAGCAGTATGTAGATTTCCATTGATATTAATATTGAAACCATGCTTATAGCCAGTTGGCCTGTTGAAGACCATAAAATTTGTTTTACTGACCTTGCCAGAAAGTTTATTCGAAGCAAAAAGATTAAAATATAATTCAAGTCCTACGTTTACAGTTTTCTCAACGCTCAAGGCGATGTATATTGGTGTCTTTGAAAAATATGTTAGTGTCATCGGCAAATATCACTGGTGATGAATGTTTTGAAACAAAGGTAATATCATTTACATAAGTAATAAAGAGTAAGGACCTAAGAGTAGAGCCCTGGGGAACGCCACATATAATGACTTGCAAATCGAAACTTTCATTTTTGAAGCGGTAAACTGTTTTCGGTTAGTCAAATAGCTTTTTATCCAATTATATGATGTACTACGAAATCCATATATTAGTAGCTTTTCTAGAAGAATAGAATGGTCAATTTTGTCGAACGCATTTGAAAGATCAAAGAAGACGCCTAATTAAGTTTCTTTATTTGCTGCGGCCTTGCTTAATTTATCGATAACGTCAATGAGAGCGAGCTCTGCAGAATGCCCAGGCCAAACTGGCTGTTGGAGAGAATATGGTGTTTGTTAATGAAGATCTCCGTTTTGTTAAAGCCTCTCTAAAATTTTAGAAATGTATGGAAGTGTTATATAGCTGGGCCAATCGCTCCTTGCGAAGGCTTAGGTAGGGGATCGTAAGCAAAGCATTCCGGAGAAAGTCCAAAAAGATGACAGGAACCACTTGTCTACAGTTTACCTGGTTTATTCAAAGTCAGAGAGAAATCTTCCAGTTTCTCTGACCGGTCAAAGAGATTCAAAAATTTAACTCCATGTTATGCTGACTAATTCTACACGTTGAATCCCAAACGAATTTAACTAACGGCGTTACATGTTGTTAAGCTTCAAAGTCCTTCACTACTGTCATCAAGGAGTTGCTATCTCTACAAACTAAGTTTCCTTCCCTTTAAATTTGTTACCAAAGTTCAAGAACTAACAAGTAAAAAGGAATAGCTGGTGAAAGCCCAGCAGGCGTAGCCCAGCGGCAAAGGCCGCGGGACTGTACGTGTTAATTTGATCCTCTCTTTCTGAATATTAGTTCTACTCTGTCCAGAAAGGGTGTTTCCTAAAAGTAGTTTCTAGACAGTGTTGTCTGGAAACTATGGGATGGGGAATCCTAATTGGACAAAGTCTTGCACATGCCCAACAAAGTACCAGTGAGAAAAGTTTGCAAGAAGTAGGACTCACACAAACGACCCTTTGGAGCTAGACACTGAGGGGTTACTAGATGGACTACATCAAAACTAACAGTGTCAATAATCTGACAGGACATTGAATTGATTGCATGGGAACGCAGAGTAAATGGGCCTAAACTGTCAACACCTGTCTGCTTGAATTCCCAAAGAAAACTCCCCTAAGTGGAATTTCGAAGAGAGGTATTTTAAGTGGCGATTTAACCCTATTATTTGACAGAAGCACAGACATTGGGCAGTAACTGAAAAAGTGACAATGATTACCTTTTTTGTAAACAGGAATTACCTTTGCAACTTTTAAGTTATCTGGGAAACAACCATGTGAAAAATGGAGATTAAAGACATGAGATAACGGCTTAGAAATAAGATGAATGAGTTGTCGAATTATAACTGGACGAATTTCATCATAACCAGCTGCCGACTTTGGCTTAAGACAGTCCATTGCCACTTTTACGACAGTGTTATTGCTTATGAGTGATAAGAATATCGTGTTTGCATTATTACCAGCATTCGGTTTTGTGTGATTGCGATAAAGTATGTCTTAGGCTTAATTTGTGCTAAGGTTAGTAAAAAAGGTATTAAATGCATTTGCAATTTTCTGGTGGTCACTAATTGAAACATCATTTTCAAGGATGGCATAGGGATAGTTAGGACCCTTTTTGCCTTTATTAAAAATAGTGTTAATATTTTCTCATGTCTTTTTGGTAACATTTTTCGTATTAATGAATATGTTTGTATAGTGATTTTTATTTGCAATTCTCAAACTGTGATTCAGTTTATTGCGATAAGTCTTGTAGTTTTTTCTATGAAATACAAATGGTTACTTCAAGTATGTCTTGTACAGTCGGTTCTTACATTTAATTCAGACAGCAATCCTTTTGCTTCCCAAAGTTGCTTTTCCTTTGTATTAAATGTTTTCTATACAAGGGGAAGTTTTCTGAGTAAAGTTGGCAAAACTTGTTGTTAAAAGAATTGAAAGCAATGTTTATGTCATTTTCTTTAAGTACTTCGACCCACTCAGTGCGTGATAAACGTGTAACAAAATTTTGAATGTTTGGTTGAGAATAATATCGAGAATAGACTGGAATAGTATTTGAGACTGAAGCTAGGTTTAAATTACAATGTCAAAGGATGGGAAAATGATCACTTATATCAGTTATGAAAATTTCTGCCACATTCACCTTCGAATTAACATCCACGTTACTTTAATTTGCAAATATATTATCGATGAGAGAAGCACTGCTTTCTGTTACTCTAGTAGACTTACTAATAATTGGGTAATAATCACAAGCAGTAAGAGTATTGACAAAACAGCTTGACGATGGCTGAAGAGATCAACATTGAAGTCGCCCATAACAAAACAATATTTCCCCTAAGCAGATATTTCACTTAAAATACCATACAATTGATCAGTAAATCTATTTATATCACCAGTGGGAGGACGATACACAACACCCACAATTACTTTCTTTCTTAATGTAAGGACACTTATTTCTACATCACCGTTGAAAGGAGAAATGTAATTGCGTCTATTAAAGAGGATGTCATCTTTAATAAAGAGGCAAACACTGCCCACTGCCACCTTTCTTTGCTTGTTGATGATATTCAATTAAGTTGTAAAATAAGTGGATAAGAGACGAAAAATTGTCTTTCAGCCAAGTTCCAGTAAAACCGATTGCAGTAAAGTTGTGTTCTAAATGTGAAAGATAATCTTCAATACTACCGATATTTATGTTTAAGCTTCGGCTATTTGAATGAATCAATTTGAAATCACCGCCGTTTTGTAGTTCATTAAAGGAATTGATATCAAAATAGCACCATTCCCCTTTACAGGGGTCACTGTCAGTATCATGTAAAGATTTACTAGAAAAAGGTCTAGAAGATAAAAGATAAAGATAAGACAAATCACCTTTATTAACTCCACATGGGAGAATTCACACCTGCGGTAAGATACAGTAAAACTAAAACAAATGAGATCAGAGACAAATACAAGAGAAAATAAAATAAATTTGCACAGAGTTAAAAGGCAAAAGGTAAATACATAAAACAGAGAAACATAAAACAGGAAAGAGGATAAGGCTCGAATAAAAAACAAAGAACACTCGAGTAAGAGAAGATAAAAAAAATTAAGAGTAGTAAACATGAATAAGGTTAAAGCAGTACTAATATGAGAGCAGCTCCCCTCCTGTCTTCTAAAATTCGAGTTGTTAGACCGAATGGCCGAGCCTATGAATGAAGTGCGATAGCGATTGGTGTAAGCAGTCAGTGATCAGTACCAAGTCTCCCACTACGCTCAATAATACGACTAGTTAAAATGGCAAACAAAGAATGAGAAAACTCTTTCCACAATGATAAAAGTTTTGCCCGTTCACGGTCCTCATAAACTAATTCAACAGAGGGCAGACTTCTCTTTGTGATTTTACCAGCTCTATTAATAATAACTTTTGAAACATTCAGTTGAGTTTTACAAGTGTTACCTCCCCAACATGATAGACAGTAAGTCCAGACACAGATTACAGAATTATAAAATAGGACAAGAACGTGTGGATTAATGTTGAAAGAATTAAGCTTACGTAAGCGCTTAAGTCGTTTGTCGACATAGCTTATATGTTCTCCCCAGTTTAGTTTGTCATCAGGTACCAGGGACGGACTGACAATGAACTGGGCCCCGGGGAAAATAGGTATGGGGCCCTCCTCCCTCCCAACCTGAATCAACTTTCCCTCACCGACACTACTTATAATGGCCACAACCTATCCCACATAGGTTACCAACTCAATACCAGTCTTCACATTAAAACAAAGCTCACTTTTCAAAAATGTCTAATGTTTGATTAATGTAAACAGATCATGTTATGTTAAATACAATTATTATAATAATATGATTTGAATAAAACATAATACACATTTATTATACATGCATGTTACTAAAAGTATACATACATTAAAGTCTCTAACAACTAACAACTTTTAAACTTTTAGTAATAGCAAGTATTTAACCACTTATTGTATTATATTTATCAACAAAACATAAAAGTTGCATGTGACTTTATGACTTGTGTAACAATAAATGTTTTGGAAATTATCAGACAATAGTTCAACAATCAGTGCCTGTAAGGTTGGAGAAATACAGGTAGTAAAGAATACTTAAATCAAGAGAAGTGCACTCAGCTCACTAGAAGACTTTGCAATCCTGTTTATGATGTTATCTTTGTCAGCTTTTAGTCTGCGAGCAATGTCTTTTTCAACTGCAATAAGCATCAGGGGTTCCAAATGGCTTTGTGTTAGTGTTATTTTCTCCGATTTGTTCTTTCCCTGGATTTCTGAATTTTCCTATTTTCATTAAAATTTCAGAATGACAGTGTGGGTCCCCTATCTGTGTGGGCCCTCGGGCAGTGCCCGGTTGCCCGACTGCTCAGTCCGCCCCTGATCTAGGCTGAATTTATACTAAGTTGTGTAAGATACCATTTTGAGAATCCGAACGGCGAGTTCGGATAACGGGTTTTACTACATTTCCCTTTCGTTCCAAGTACCTTCATTCGACTCAAAGTTAGGAGCACTACAATTTAATAAATCATAACCGTCTGTAACAAGTGACTTTCTTCTAGATTTGTTTCTTTAAGAAGACGATCAATGTCAATACTACTCGGAGGAGAAATATACATTTATTATGGTTTTCAATATAAAAGAAAGAGAAAAATTTAACAAAACAAGTGCTTGTTAAGCCTGGAGCTACATTGTAAGAGGCTTACAACCGCGTCTTATCAAACTTTTTTATATTAAAAATACATCTATCAAAATAATCAGTCTAAGTTCATCTACATACTTCATAGCTAGAGGGAGATGAAGAAATGTCGCAATGGCTAAATATAGCATGAGCCCGGTGCACGAATCGCAGTGATCCTCTCTTAATGTTTACGAAATGTGTCATGTTATGAGCTGCATTCAAAAACAACATTAGTCAAAACAAGATAAATTAGTCTACCACTTAAATTTACTTCGTCAACCTAATGTCTCATACATAGCTAATAAACTTTGATGTAACTAATTTACTTTAAGAGTGTAGTGAAAAATATATAAATGGAACTTTCAAGTAAAATAATCAAGAAGGCTTTCTTTTTTGACGATACATAATTTCAAAGATTAAGATACTCTTAGACACGATACGGGTATGCACACTCGTACTGTTACATTTTGCTTTGTTTAAGGACGCCCTCACTTTTTACCACTATCCTTTTTCGTTATGAACCTTTCATCTTCCATATTTATCAGGTGGCCTTTTAGCTTGGAGACATTTACCACTTGTGTACCACTGTGTGGCCACTGAGAAAAAAACACGCAGACAACTTGGTAACATCAATTGTAGAGGGAACATTTTGCCACAAGGTAATGGTCTTGTCCGTTGTATGTACTATAAAAACGCAAATCCTGCACACTGAGCTTTTAAAGGTAGCCTATACGTCTTCTCAGCATTTGGAAAGTAAAAACGCTTTCCGAATGTCTCTTTCTAATTACTTTTACACTTAAGAGATGAAACGTTAACATGTCTTCTAGAGTTGCGCCTCCTAAGGAAGAGCACTTCGCATTGACTTACAAACTTCTGCTTCCTTGTCTCCGAATACTCAGAAGTAGATCTTTCAAACTTTTTTTTTGAAATTTGTATACCATGACCATTAGATTCTGTGACATTGTGGTTGTTTCCTTTTTAGTACTTCCTTCATAGTGCCATTATCTATGCCAGAATGCTGTAAAGCAATAGTAATAATGTTAGGTAGTTTTGGTCTTGCGACTTGAAAGTGTAAAATAGCGACGGTCTGGGGGTTGGCTCCATAAGGGACACACACGGCTGATTAACAAATTGTACCAAAACACAGTTGATTTGATTACAGTCCTATCGTTTTGTTTTATTGATTCGTTTCTCTCCTCAAATCACGTTGCAAAAACAAAAACACAGTCAGGAAAAATTAAAAGGCTGGCCATATCGATGATCAATTATAAATAATTATGATCATTATGCACAAGGTTGACTACATGTTTCGTCTGAGAAGTCTAGAACACGAGTGGCGTGAAATCAAGGCTTCCAGCGTAAGGGCAGGAAGTCTACTATTATGGGATAGACTTCTGATTGGCTGAAAGTACAAGGCCACAAATAAATAACCAATCATAGAGGTAAGGGGGAAACCAGACAGACTAGATGTCGTGTGCAGTGTCTTAAATTTATGGAATGAGGTATTGCACCATAACCTGCAATCCCTGAGATAAACAACAGAATGGCGTCCCTCTCAATCAATACTACAACCACTGTACTACATGACAATAATAAAAATAATAATGAAAAAAAAAAAATCCAAAATGCCTTCAGTTTCCTTTTTCCTTGCACGATGAGCACACCAATTCATTAGTTAAAACATCTATATGAAAGACTGAGCACTTTCCTCCAGCCACATAATCCTCTCCGTCTCATATTTAGGGACTACATGTTTTCCTTCAAAAATTTCACTAAGGGAAACTTTTGATTTGTAGCATGTTACCTAAACCTTGGTAACTTTACAGGGCTGAATTCTACCTTCTTGACTTTCAAGTAAATGAAAACTATCCCTTAAGGATAAGCTCAATTGGCGTAACTCATCACACATCGTCACAGAAAATGTTGTTTGAAATGAAATCACTTAAGGTTTGCTTTTGGTTTCCCGAAAGGGTAGCATGTGGAACCACAAGCTGTACAAAAGTCCGGGGTCAATGAAGCGGTTGAGATCCCCTGTGAAACAGGGGGCAAAACTATTAGTTTATTTCCCATATCATGATAAAAAATACTAATGAAAATTTAAACTAGGGGTGTTTTAATACAATGGATAACGTTTGAACGTTTGAAGCAATTTGAAAACATCTTAAAACTGGTATATTTTGGGTGTTTGCATGTACCCATCCTTTGCGCCAATCGGTTTTGTCATCAGAGGGTGACAACTTCCTGGTCCCCACAATGCATGCATCCTCTCCATCCTCAAGCCCGCTGCTTCATAAAATGTACTTGTAGTCACTACGAGTTAAACATTTATAAGAAAAAAAAAACTGTAAGATTGTTATTTCATGATCTGATCTAAAGAAACTCTTACTGCTTTCAAAACATTCCGAAATCATCTCAAAAAATAATGTTATCAGATATTACAATACATACCTTTCTAAATGAATTCCTTTAAGGATTGTAAAGAGAGATTAAGAGGACCTGGGAATGTATTAATTCAATCATTAAGGGAAAAACGTCCAGTAGTAAAATTGAGTACATTTTACATAACAGCAAACATATTTCAATTCCAATGAAATTGCTTGCACTTTTAATGAATTAGTCACAAACATTGGTCCTGCCACCCAGCAGAAAATTTCCAATGTTAGTACTATCACATATACAATAGGTAATACTATGTTTCTAAGTCCAACTAATAATGAGGAATTATTATCAGTTATTATGTCATTAAAATTTCTGCTACTGGACATGATGATATTACTCCTAATGATGTCAAATACGCTGCTCTTTCTCGCTCCGATGTCTTAGTTTTCATTTGTAATTTATCCTTCAGTAAAGGCATTGCACCGAATTTATTAAAGAAAGCCCACAGTGTGCCAATTTAAAAAAGTGGAAATAAGAGCGTGTTAGTAACTACAGACCAATATCGGTACTTCCATGTTTTTCAAAAATTCTTGAAAATTATGTTTTCTCGTAAACGTTTTGTAAGATTATCAATTTGGTTTCCTTCCTGGAAGATAGACAATCCATGCCTTACTTCATTTTACCAATTTATGCCTTATTCATTTGAGAAAAAACATTTTGTTTCAGGGACACCTTGTGACTTATTCAAAAGCCTTTGATGCCCTGCATCACCATATTCTTCCCAGCAAACTTGTTCACTATGACATTCCAATTCCGTCTTTAACGTCGTTTAAGAGTTATCTCTCTGATCGTTCCCAATTTGTAACTCTCAAAAACGTCTCGTCTCCTCCAAAGCTAATTTCTTGTGGTGTCCCTGGTGTCCCCAAGGCTATCTTTTTGGTCCTCTTCTGTTAAAAATTTATGTAAATGATCTTAAGAATGCTAGAAAGCTTCTCCGTGTTATCCTGTATGCAGATGATACGCATTTTTTGTATTCCCACCGCGATTTCGAGTCTCTTCTTAACACTGAACAAAATGAGTTCAGCAAAATACACACCTGGTTTTGTGTAAACAAACTCTGCCTCAATGTTAATAGGACTTCTTAAGTTGTCTTTAATTCCCCCAATGAGAGTTTTGATCCAACTATCACTAGTATTAACTTTCAGTGCTGGTACCCTTAATTGTGCCTCTATCTAGTAGGGCTAAATTCCTTAATATTTACACTGACAACTTATTTTGGAAAGACCACATCCAGTTTGTATGTATATTACATGGTATTCGTAGTTTTCAACCTAGATATATTGTTATCACACCATATAATGTACCAATTTTCCAGTATTGAAATTGTTTCAATGTTGTGTAGGGTGCTACTTATCCAAGTAGTCTGTTGTCACTTAACATCCTTCACAAACGGACAAAAGGGCCATTTGCATATATTTAATAAAATGCATACTATCACACTTACGAACTCTTTAGAGAAATGAAGACTTTATATATATATATATATATATATTTCATGTAAATCGTTTTAATATCAATGTATGTATCATTGGATCTGCGGTAACCTACCATCTGTCTTTAACAATCTGTTTACTCTCTTGCAATATCCACGACCCATCCACCCGTGCATCTCGTATTAATTTTTCTATTCTATTTTGTCTTTTAACTACCTCTCAGTACAGTATCTGTTACGTAGGGCCCCAAAACGTGGAATAACTTACATAAAAAACTTCATGACTCCCGTAGCATTAGCACCTTCAAAAAATCTTTGAAAGATCACATAATGCAAATTTGAATGAGAAGTAAAGCATCAACCACGTTTTTTTTTATTAAAGGGTCATTGTTTGGTCGTTTGGTTATTCTTTGTTTTTTCTTAATTTTCTAAGCTTTTCTATTAAGTAGTTATGTGTTGCGCTGCTGGAGTTTCACGCAATTATCAAGCAAAACGTGGGTAACATTGGAAGTTGACATGTCGTACGGGACTCTGAACAGTGCATATGTCGTTAAAGTATCATTGTATCACATTGGAAGAATCAAAAGACATGTTAAACATACAGGGTTCCTCTTATCAATGTGCAATTACTAGGAGATATAAATGGGTAGTCAGTCACAGCAAGTTTTCCACCTTCAAAGGAGAAACAGCGTACAAGATCAGTTGACAAGATGACCAGAAGGGTCTTCCAGAGTGCAGATAATGGCACTTCCCAGGCCTGTGAAGTTGCATTTTGCGGTCTCCTTTACTCTATATTGTTATTTTCAATTATTTTGTCGAAATCAGACGTAGTCTGCCCCCTTGATCCCTGGATCCGATCCTGCACATGATATTAGCGATTGTGATTTCGTAACTGAATATAGAAACAACTCTATGCAAGAATCAACAATGCAAATTTAATCAAATGGTCTGCATAAGCAAAAATGGAAAGCAGTAGCCAGACTACCAGTACGCTTCATTTGCAATTTTCAAGGGGAAGTACCATGTCAAAATTACTCCATCGACAGTGTACACGGTTTAATTGCTTTCATTTCTTAGAGTCTAACATGTGGCCTTTTTAATTTTCTTTAGCCCTACCTTTAAATCAAATATTCCAGATAATACTTCCCAGTTATCAAATATTCCAGATAATACTTCGCAGTTAAGGGCGGGGTTCGTACTACATTTTTTGAAGTCATTGAGGAGGATCATTGACCTGCCTTGCTTCCCCGTAAGTAAATTGTTGCCTTTCTACAAGGGCATTTGTGTAATGTTAGCTTAATTTCCATTTGTTTGTGTCATGTAAGTTTTCCGCCTCAGAGAAGAGATAAAGTTCTAGCGATTCTGTTTCTTTATGAAATCTTAATGGTAACCAGTCTTATGTCCTCTGGGAAAATGGCGATGACTTCTGAAATAGTGGAGATTACGATTAGGAGGATGATCCATGGTTAAGTGACTTTCCATTGAAGATCAGTGTACGTACTTGCCATCTGGATTG
Source organism: Holothuria leucospilota (assembly GCA_029531755.1). Taxonomy (NCBI): domain Eukaryota; kingdom Metazoa; phylum Echinodermata; class Holothuroidea; order Aspidochirotida; family Holothuriidae; genus Holothuria; species Holothuria leucospilota. Next base: position 7,625,157 of record CM055981.1, read on the forward strand.
ACCTCAATGTTAAAGAATAAAAATTGAAACTAAAATACTGGTTGGAAAAGTTATAACACATGAAGCTCTTAATGATCTCACGATTCGGTTCCTAGGCTTTCTATCATTATTGCCCTCAAAACCTGACAATTTTTATACCATACAACTCCCCCACCATCTCTCTGTCCACACTGCACTACATTAAACCAGTTATAAGTTATAATTAATTCGTCTGTAAGAACGTTCCAACGGTTCTGAACTCAACCCAGGTAATATACTTCTCAGTGTGATTACAAAAGGGCTTGAATGAGTTGGAGTGAAACCTATTATGGATCTCGGGGATGGTGTCTGTGTATCGTTGTTGGTGTGAGGTGGGATCTTCTTCCATGTCTTACATTACAGGGCCTCCAGAGGTTGTTCCCCGTACCTTTGGCGACATTTGTATGTCCTCTAGACACCACGTAAAGAATGTTACAAAATTGCTGTTTATTATGAGGAATGATTTTCTTTTCCATTGATTCACAGGATAGTGTTAACTTGGGAAGTTTCTTAAGTTGTGTATAGTCACCGTTTGGTCCAAATGCCATCATGAAGCGCTTCGTGGAGCATCGCTTTTTGAGACCCACCAGAGGCTCTCCGAAAGGTTCCTTCACCCAACATGCTCAGGCCTGTAGCAGAAAAATGTATGAAAAGACGGGCGAGATCTTTCTCACGGAGGTGGGATTTGCTAAGTAATGACATTCCCAATAACAATTGATTGTTGTCCAAGTGTTTTAAGGTAGAGAGTGCGGCTTCCCCTGGACTTCCCTTGGCCACAGTAGAGAATATTGCAAATGGTGTCGAGAACTTCTGGTACCTCCCTATACTTAATTTGGACTATGGAAATTATGTTGACTTGTTATCAAATTGTTACCTACAAACTTACAAAATCTTGGGGCTCCTATGGGATGTCCTGGGATTCCGTAAGGGATCAACAAAGGGATCTTTCTGCAGTGTGAAGCCTCTTGACACTTGAGGTAATTCAAGCTATATTGTCTGTGCTAGGAAGAGCTGTTCTTCACACCCTACCATTCCATTGTCAAAATGGAGTAAATATTGTTACCAACTCTATATCCGTAGGCAGTTGAAAACGCAAGGAGCTCTGAAATGCATTTCTGCGGAAGAAGTTTGTTTATATCAATTGTGTCTAGTTCGCCATCATCGCTTCAGCTAAATTGTCACTTATAGGTCAGACTAGGAAAGCAGCACTTGACCACTTAAGGAAGACCAATAGACCTTAAGCGTGGGTCACACTAAAGCAATTTCAGATCGGATTACGGTCCGATTTTTTTGAGTTTTAGTTAGAACTTCTCCATCTCTAGTCGGAGGGAACCAAAAATTTGCCAAACTGTGTAAATATTTGATTTGTACCACATGATTATGGACAAGAAATGTAACTTAATTATTTCGTGACGTCCCATCGACAGACAGCTTTTATCGGACACGCGTAGTCCGATACAAGCTGTCTGTTGATGTGACGTCACGAAATAATTAAGTTACATTTCAGTTACATAGTCCTCTGATACAAATCAAATATTTACACAGGTTGGCAACTTTTTGGTTCCCTCCGACCAGAGATGGAGAAGATTCTAACTAAAACTAAAAGAAAAAACGGACCAATCCGATCCGAAATCGCTGTAGTGTGACCCGCGCCTTACGCATTGACCTCACGCGACTTTATTTCGGAGGAAAACAATGAAGAACGTGGCACGCACGTAGTAGATTTTGCCACGCCCGTGAAGTAGGCTTACGAGCGTATACGATTGGTTGACAAATCAGCTGTCTACATTTTTTGGTGTAATTTGCAATGATACGCGCTTTTCCTCAAAACGAGGGAGAACTTTATGCTCTGTGACATCATATTCGTTAGGTCTATTCTTGATGACAATGTACAAGGGCTCATGATTTTGCCATTTGTTTATTTTCTTTTGCTAACGGCATGGAAATTTGCGTTGAGTAAATCAAATTTGCCCCTCTATAGGGGTCAAATCTCAAAAATTTCAAGTACGTGGACTCTTTTACGCCTCATAAGCTTCTGTACCAGGTCCTGATATGGTGTTGTAATATTCCCTAAATGTCATGACAAAGATAGCAACACAATTTTCACTTTACCACAGCAAAATTTGAATTTAAAATCCAAAATTAGTGGGTTTTCACGAACTTATCCATAAGTGGGATGTTGTACACGATAACAAGAATAAGGTGGCTCTTGGAAGCCAAGACAAAAAAAAATGTTTAAGAGCTCGCAATAGCACAAATGAAGTCATTTTGATTACAAATCCCATTTTGAGCTAACTTCAGTCTCATTATTACCCCTGGTCCATGCCTTGTAAATCACGGTTCTTGGAAGTAAACTGCAAGGTTTGGCTTTTGTATAGAAAAAATATCATATTAATATGAGCTCCGAAAATTAATTAGCAGGTCTTTTGGTAAAATTAGTTTTCCTTACACCATAATCAAGATAACTCCATATGGTTAGTACCATAAAGTTGTAAGCGAATCCATTTCATTCATTAATCTTAAACCTTGTAGTGTAAAGTACATTTGTCAGCAAAGGTCTCTAAAGTTGACTGAAGGGCAAAAAATTTTAAATAGGAAGAATTTTACGATCACTGTCATTCTGCGAGATTGTGTCTCGACTTCAGTACCTATGTAAGAGGTTAACAGACACACATAAATATTCACAAATTCACAAATAGAATATAATTGCTGTTTAACTTCCTTTATTTCATTAAAGCACTGTTCACCACTGCAGGATGTGGCATAATCAAAAACATTTTCAACCACTTAAAACGAAGTCTGAACAGTTGTGTTCCTTAGGCGTTACTTAGTGAACATTCGTATAGTCATAATACCTGTGATGTTTACCCTAAGTAACGGTATGTAAACTAAAATTGCATTTCACTCCCACATGGAATAGCTTCATATTTCTAAATCCAGTTCGTGTGTAGTCGTCAAAGGTCTGTAATTGCATCACAACAGAATCTGAACACATAAATAATTTGAATATCAAGCGATATCAATATTTTGCAAAATATAGAAATGTAGAAAACTGTGTGGAAGTAAAAGTAAAAGCCCGTCATTACTGCAGAGTTTGTATTAGGGGCCAAGGTAGGGTTACAACTGCCATATGTGGTATTTGACTGCAGGGCTAGCAACCTATGGTCTGTTCTAGTAAATGAAGTCTAAGTAAAAAAGAAAAATAACACTGTGTAATGTCATTTTTTTCGAAGAAAAATCAGCTTAGTGTTGCCAGAAATAGCTCCCCGATGTTTTTGTAATTATTTTATTTAATTTATAGTCAGCCAATCTAACAATCACTATAACCTCATTTCGTACCGAGTGCACTAATGTATGTCTCTACTTTGGACAATGATTGAATTCAAGATGTTGCCAGCAGTCTGGTTATACTAAATGATAGTAACACTCAGGACGATTATTCAAATATGAGTAATCTAGTACAGCCTATTACAGTATTTCTATGGGAAAGACTTACAAACATGGTCACGATAGGCTAAATGAGATTAAACAGTCTTGAATTGCTAATGATGTGATCACTACTACATATTGCGTCCACAGAAAATATTATACAAACATACATTGGAAAGGTTCGTCTCCCTTACTGTGTCTTTTTTAATAGAATAGCTGGAGCAAAAAGCTATTCTTACAACACCCTTAAAATACAATCCAAAACTCTGGAAACGTTATGTTGGTGAGAGTTTGGCAGTAGTTAGTGAGAGATCGGTCAATGATCTCACCTACTGAAATTCTTAATCAAGAGACTTTACTAAAAGCCTTGAATGTACCCAAGAAGCGCGACAATATAAATATGACAAGATTCCTTCGTAAACACACTCTTTGAACCAGAAGAATCTGTTAAGCTGTTATATATGGTAAGAAATACACACACCAATACCACAACTTTCAATCTCACCAACCACTTTAGTAAAGCTTGGCGATGTAATAAGAACTGTGTTTGAACAATGAACAAGGGAGTCACGTAATTAGAAGGATGAAAAACGCTTGAGAAGCAGAAACTCCGTAATACTCTCCAAAAAGGCGACTTGACCTACATGGAAATTTATCAAAGTAAAGCGTAAGGCGATTTTAAACACAACAGAGAGAGAAAGCATAAAAATGAATCACGGAAACAAGTACAAAGGTTTAGTGCTTATCCCATACATTCAAGGGCTGTCGAAAAAATATCAACATTGTACACACTTAATATTTTCACAGCTATGAGACCGGTGTCTTCTCTTCGAAAAATTCTGATTCATTCCAAAAACAGAGAGAATTTGGCTAAATTTATGAAAGTTCATGCTAAGGGTGTAAAATTACAACGATTGGCGAAACAGAATGTTTTTCGTTCAAAAACATGTCAAAGCAGTTGACAGAGCTTCCAAAAACAAATTTACAAGGGTCACCAAAAAGGCATCAGAATCAAAATTTGTCGCTTCAGGCTCTAGATGACGATGTTAAGAATCATATTATTGGCTTGTAAGACAGCTCAGTTCTAACAATTGAATGTTACAAGTACTCAAGATGTGTCAAGGAATCAATCTGGATGGGGGAGACGAGGGCATCAGTCAAAGAAAAAGATTGATGGCACTCTCAAAATAAGTCACTAGCATAATGCATCGAAAACCTGGTGGGGATAGAGGCTTACCCCTTTCAGTACTAAAAATTAGAATCCCTTTGGGGTTGACAGTGAGTTTACAAACAACTCAACCAATTCAGTGCATTAAGTGGCTGGCGAAGGGAACAGACAGTTCTCGAAAAGTCCCAAGAAAGTGTTTTTTACCTATTGGACTTGTTTAGAGAAAAGTTTTTCCCACTTTCCACATTGCATTCTTACAGCGCAACACTCTAGAAGACCAAACTTAGTCTTGTAGAATATGAATTTAGGGAAAAGTTTTGACATCGTCATCACCAGCAATGAGAAGACCTTCAGCTATTTCAAAACTTTCCAGGAAGTTTTAAATGTTGCTTTCTGCACTATCTCAATGTAAAACAACTATTACCGACACCTTCCCAGACATTGAGTAGTAATCCAAATAACAGATAGATCAAATTTGGATTTATCAAAACAGAATATCACAGCAACGAGAAGTTCACAGCATCAGCTTTCACTTTATTTTAGCGAGACAAGTAAAGTCTAGGAATATCTAAGATGAAAAAGGGAGATTAATTTAACATGAGTTGTTTGTATAAATGGGGAAGTGATATCAATGGAAGTGAAACACAACCGCAGTAACACCTTTAAATAAGTTTTGTGGATTAGGCCTGACAAAAATAGAGTTTTCTTAATCTTAAAACTACCATTCTTTAGTCATAAAATATGATAACGACAATGTATTACCATGTTAAGATTCAAACGATACTTTTTTAAATGATCTATGGAATTACCAACTATCTGTTAAATGTACATGGTCAACATGAGATTAAAAGAATTTCTTAATCCCAAAAAGTCAAAAGAAATGTACCTGCAAACATGACTATGAAGTATTAAGATGGATTCTTGTCATCTAAAAACAACAGTGTTAAAATACATGGACCAGAGGTTGAAAGAACATAAAAGGCTGATGAGAATGCTTGAAAGCAATGACCTGATGTTTAATTTTCATGCATACACAATTTTGAACAAAGTATTTTAAATTGCAAGTAGACTGGCTTCTTTTGTTTCATGTTTGAACTTTAAAGACAACTTATAAGTGCTTTTATTCTGCCACAAATTATCTTCGTTGGTTAAGTGTCTAGTATTACTTTTTCATCTGAAGATTAACATAGAATCATAAAGTTTCTTAAATATATAAAACAGAAATTAAATACACATTACAATTCATTAAGAAGACTTTTAAACATAAAAAGTGTGCAAAAAATCGGTATTAGCTAGGAGTAAATGCCTAATAATGACGAGAAAACTTAAGAGTGCAATAATAACATGTTCCCACGGATAGGTCTCTTGGCTCTATCGGACAAGATTATGAGAAATTGGAATATCTTACCAAAATACAGAACTTAGGTGTACGGGAATTCTTACACATATCCTGCAGGAATGTTTCTTTATTCTGATCATATAGAACTTTTATTTTAGTTTTATTTCCTGTTTATTCATTTTATGTTTCAACATTTTAAGAACCATAGTCATAATACCGATTCTTTGCACACTTTTTATGTACACTTCTTATTTACACTGAGTTTTACAAATGAAAAACATAGGATTCGTCAACTTATAAATTCTGGAATTATTTGGTACATAAATGTTATCAAAGCATTCAGACTTGACGCATTACCTTTTTATGGATAACGGTAACGCCAGTCAAGTAGGGGAGGGAGTAACTCCGGTGTGGTCCACCATTAAATGTGGATAAATATAGCCTCGATTGAAGCAGGGCGCAAGATGATCTTGCTTGCAGTCAAATTAGCTCATTAAGATGCCGGAGGTATTAAATCAAGGCAAAAAGAAACAAAAAATGTACCTATTGTGAAGGACTATTACAATTAAACATTAATTGTTTGAAGTAAGAAGCTTGTAACAACAACACCATTATGGGTACACATGTATGAATTGCAAACTGATAGGAGAATTATACTAGCCCTTTGCATATGCGCAGATCTTTTTGAGGTGAAAACTGTCTAGGTCAGTGTAGCCAGGCGTGTCTTCTTTTGAAACATTTTGTGGAAGATTCAAACTCTCATCTGGGGTCAAAGACCCTTTTCCGTTATCTGCTGTTGCATGTACAAAAGTATTTTTACCCACAGCCCTTGAAATAGGTTTCCTTTACTTTAACGGAACGCTTTGCTTAACATTCCAAAAGTTTCTATTTCTATGGTTCATCTCCTGCAATTACAATACCATTTAAAGTGCACACAAGATGTCTTCTGTCATGAATGTAGTTAAGAAACTGCCAACTTAATATTCTTTTTGTGCTTTCCTGCAAAAATGTTCTAACCTGCTTAAAGATTAAATTGAAGAGCTTCAAAGATAATCATCCTCTTAACCTTTGCTGAACATGGCATTTCTTAATTATTCAGAATACTCAACGCCCTTCTTGGTCTGTTATTCAGCAGGATCATACTGCAATAAACACCAGCCGATGAAGCCCTCATCTGTTGATACCTAATCCCTATAAGCTCTTCAAACGTTTGAATCATTCAGTGTTTCTTCCCTCTTATGGGGGCTGAAACAAGGTTACTTTCTTGAGTTAGAGCTTCAACTTTTTCAAACAAAATTGTTTACCCTCGAGGCAATTTATCCCACTCAATTTATGCTCTTGAAGACTTTGTCAGCTTTTACGAATTGCACCGGTAGCAAGGTGGGGATTATTCACTCCATATGGAACATGTGTCACAAACATCAAGTGATCACGAAGGCTAGAATACCAATAATACCTTGACGATAACATCACTAGATAATTTTGTGGTTGCTCACGTCACCTACCCTAAAACTTAAATTTTCCCCACCGCAATATCTGAATATTAAGATAAAGTGGTTGCATTATGTGCCTTAAATCGTAGGTGGCCAGTACTTATACACGTTCTGAAATATAAGTGGGGTGACCTTGAATTTCAAAGTGCCTTACGGTAAGTGTTGGATGTTAATTCTTAAAAAAAATATTCCAAAATTCAGGTAGAAAGTATTCTGAGGTATAAGCTTTCACGTCTTCGAATTACGTGATTTCATAACTTTGGCATAATCCTTTCCTTTTAACTATAATCCTGTATTATAGTAAGGCTACAGGAAACTATTACCATCTAATTGAGTTAAAATCATCAATCATTTTAACATTTTTATACTTTTTACTTTCGTTTAAGTCACTGACAATTACACCGTTGAACAACGTATGCATGACTTACATAATAGCAATACAATCAGAAAACGAGCATATTAGAAATTATTTAAATTTAACTACAGTGGTAAACACAGTGCAAACTAGCATAGATAATATCAACAAGTACCTAAAGGAACACATCGAAAATTTGACTTGTGAATTTGGCAGGGCGGTCAAAGTTGTTCTTTTCTGAAGTATTTCGCAAAATATCGGACTAATTATCGGTATTCAATGTCGGTGACGGCTGATATTCCTCATAAAATCGATCCAGATGTCGATTCTGCCCAAACATATTACTAGGTCTATACTTCGTACAAAGGTTAGTTATTTTCCTAGGCCTGACCGTGGATCACGTTATTTTACCCCGTGTAAATGACATGACAACTAGTGAATACTAGCTTCCAGCTTTGCCAATTATTGTATTATTATATATATTAAACTATAGTTATAGGAGAGGTATCGGCCGATATTCAGCATTGAAATATTGAATTTCGTAAACATCAGTTTTTGGTCATGTCGACACCACACTAATTATGAATGCAATATAATGACAGTTGGTTCCCTAATTATCTATGTGTATTCTACACAAAAGACTTCATAGCAGCGTAGTTGTCTCCCACCGGCTGAAACAACATTGCTCTCGTAAATTGTTTGCTGATGTTAAAATTTTTGAGGAAATTAATGAATAACAATCGCATGGCTTATGTTCAATGTGGGAATATGCAGAGGATTAATAGTGACAAGCATTTAAGTTTGAAATAAATTAATTGATATTTAGTAAGAAAAGAAGGCATATGAGGTTGCCCATAGTAATATACTGCCCCGTCAGCAGATATCAAAAGGATATTGTAACTCCTGGATTGATTGCAATGTACTTCAATGAATACATGTAAATAAGTGTGGTTAGAGATCCCATGTCATAAAGTCATCCATTGCAATAAATTATAACAGATCATCGAGAATTTCGTCGTACTCTTCCTTCAAGTCCTGGGGAAACAATAAGTAATCTCCGCTGACACCGGGTCTTTGTTGAAGCGTAATTATTACTTCATAACCGAATCTCAACGTTACATTATCAGGAGGCAAGCATTGGCTGTTCCATATTTCCTGTAATTAGAAACAATCATATATGAAAAAAAAAACATTTTACCTACACAATGTATATTGTTTTTGTCTTTCTTAGTTGTCTTAACATTTTAATGCTTCTCTTTGCATAACCTTAATCTTGGTTAAATGTCTGACACACACGAAAAATCGGATAACAAAAAGTTACAAAAGAACGCTGTAGGTGCGCAAAAATTTAGTCAACAGAAGCCGTAGAACAATCAAGATTAAATCTACCTTAGATAAGTCGCAATAACTTAGATTTCTTCTGTAACCTCAATTAATTGTTTCTCCTAACTAACGTAACCTCCTAAATGAAACAAATTCATATATGAGCTAACCAGCTAACCATTACATGTCAGTGTATTTTACAATCTTCCGTAGGTTTTTTTTCCACCTTTCGTGGTCTCCGATACATTAAATAAGTAGAGATTAAATATCCCCATATCATGGGTGAGAGTGCCTTCAATACCAACATAGTACAAACAACGTAGTCTAATATTCCAAGGCCCTACCTCTTCCTCAGAGATACGACCACTGGAGCAAATTATACATACAGTTCTACACAGTAGACTCATTTCAAATGCCTAGATCTTTGTTGAGGCCCTTCCTATGGCCATCGAATTAAAGGGTTTGCGTAGTCTCTTCATCTTTTTTGTTCTTTGTCATCCTTAAATTTGCCTTTCCAGATGCAGAGTTCTAGATTATGTATACTTTGTCAGAGAGAGGATAAGTCAACAGAATATCCATTAAGACGCTGTAAAATGGTGTATTTGTGGTATTTAAACGGAGGCGGAATTTTGTTTTCGTGTCTGTAATTAAACTGTCATAAGTGCCTTCCTACTGCAAAAGACTATGTAGACAACATGTGAACTACAGTAAAAGTTTCCATGGTATAATTTGAGTGTAGTGCTGGGAAGGGGAGGGGAGGGAGTCATCAGGGGGGAATGAAATACAGACGCACTGGCAGATTTGTTCAATGGAGATGTGCCCGTGGGAGTAATAGACCTAGATATTTGACCTCCCACAAGAATCTTTCTGAGGTTGAGAGGCAATCTAAGGGAAAAAGGAGGCGAAGTCTTAAAAGCGCTCCTAATTCGACGTCACTTGGGAGAATTCCCATCAGGGATCGAAAGCCCCGAAAAAGATCTCTGACATAATTATGATAGGGTGACAATTTTTTATTTCAAAAGTTCTTGCACTGAAACTTTATTGGTTCTCTCCATGTTGTTTCTAATGAGCTTGAGAGGGTAGCCCTTGAACATAAATTGTGTGTGGTAAGTTCGTCCACTTAACCATTTTGAAAGACATAATCCACTCATGGGCCGCACACAGAGAGGGCGCAACAAGCATTCCCCAAAGGTGCAGGCCCTGGTGGGGTATAGGAGAAAAGTCCAGACAAGAACTGGGGCGAAGCCCCAGAAGCTCTGAAATTTGTACAGATTTGTAGGTAGTGGAACGTTCATCCAATACCTGTAAATGAAAACAAATGTGCTAGGTTACACAGACCAGGTTCCTGTTTCATAAAGACTTAAGATTGGCGTTAAGTTTGATCAATCATGCAATCGTGCTACTGAAATCAAACTTAAGATCACTCTTGCACTCTTAAACGGTTGGGCAAATATTTTAACCAACTTTTACCAACGCTGGGCACTTATATGTCCAGACCTATACTGGGTACATTTTGCCCAACAGCCGTTGGGTAATAGCTTTACCTAATGGTTGGGTAAAAAATTTGACCAATAAAACAAAATTACCCAGCAATATCTTCCCCCAATATTGGTTAAAAAAGTACCTTTAATTGGTAAAATTTAGTGATATTAGTTAGGCAAGCATTCTTTTTAATGGGGTAATTTATGGCTGGCCACATGTATGCCCTATACTACATGGCATAGATCTCAGATTATCCTAAAGAATGGGATATTGGGGACTCGAAGGTTGTGTTGAAATAAATATGGGCACAAGGATATCGTGTGCAGTATTCAATGCTTGTATCGAACTTGTAATCAAACGATCAGGGAAGATATAATGCTGCTACTGCCCAAGCCCAATTCTTTAGTCTAAATGCCGAGTTTAGGCTAACCAAGCTTAAACTCACGCGTTAAAGTACCCTAGCCTTTCGTTAGGCTAGGCTAGCTTAGCCTGGGTGGGCCCAAATATTTGGGCGTGGGCTCACTTGCGGCACCTAGTTCTTCCTTAACGGTTTTCACTATAAGTTCGATATCAATACCAAGTAGTTCACAAAATACATTGTGCTCATATTTAATCTCAAACACAATCTACAACCTTCAATCACTATTCCTCAAGGTAATCTGAGACTTCCATCATCGTTCTGTCGTCGTTCATAGCTATGACTGTGAACGAGAGATACTTAAGTTGGCACGTAACGTTCACAAGTCTATCTGTTCAATACTTTTATCACATTTACGCATGCAGATTGCTCAAAATTTGATCGGGTAAATTGCCCAAAGTTGGACAAAACTTTCATTTATAATTGGTCGATCCCTTTTTGTTGTGTTTTGCTTACAAAGCCTTATGTTCGTTAAAGGAATGCCCAACACTGGTCATAAACACAAGTGGTCAACTAAAATTACCCAACTTTTGAAGACTGTACGAAACACGGCCCAAAGTATCACAGTATTGCCATTTGTCTTTTTATAATGAATGAAGTAATGGGGAACGAGCAAATAAGTGCGCGCTAAGCGCGACGAAAAAATGCAAATTTTTGTACCAACTTTATTTTTCCTCAATTTTCGTTGCAAAATTGTCCCCTTTCTAACATCTATTTCACACTTCGGGGGATAGTTCTACCCTCTTCTCGAACGTACTTGAAAAGATACAATGCTCACTGGGTTTCGTACTGTAATAGAAGGACCTGTGGGGTTATGCAAGTCTGTACAATGTTATATGTAGCCTATTTGCCACGCAAAGCTTCCGTAACCTCTAGAAGTACAAGGATTTTGCACCTGGTTTAGGCCTAACGACACGGTTGGCATGTAACCATTGTGCATACAAGGGTTTTACTCAATAGGCCTACTGTAAAGGTTTCTCAGTAGATTTTCGTGAAACACCCGGAAAGTGGTATAGCCTAAGCAGGATAAACGGTGCGTACAATGGACTAAAAGATTATTATCAATTACTTTTCAAGTGATTCTGAATTAACATTTATGAATTGTCTCGCGGTCGGGATGAAATTGTCTCGTGTGCCACATACGGCCCGTGGGCTGGAGGTTCCCCATCCTTGGTTTATATCAGGGGTCTGGAAACATTTTTGCTTGGTGGCCCCAACTTTCTACTTCGGAATCTTGGTGGCCCTCAAACTGACGGGTCGGCGAGCAGAGCAGAGCAGAGCTTGATTTGACTTGGTTGTGCAAGGTTAATGAAGCAAATCACTGGTTCTTACATTAGAATCACTCCCATTGCTTATTTTTAATGAGAAATTTAGCAATTATTTTCGCCCCGGAATCCTTTTCGCGACCCTCCGAAATATTTTCGCGACCCCTGGTTTATATCATCATTGTAAGAGCAGATTCCTTTGAGAGTCCGGCAATAGGTAATCCATTTCTTTGTGTGTTTTGGGTGGAAGATATTAAATGGTATATACGTGTGTCTGAGTTGATGATATTATTTCTTATGGTCACATTAAGAACGCTCCCTAACGAGATTTACTGACAAAGTCAATTCCTTCAACCCTTAAATTAAAATTTACGCATGAATGTTTTAAATTAAGTATACATTATCTGGATATTCAAGTGCTTTTGGTGGACGACACCATACAAATATCTGTCTTCACAAAACCCACAGACAGGTCTATTTATCCCACGGGGAACTTTCCATACAACATACTCGGTTGCCTAGTCTGCAAGGTTGTCTATGCTATTAGACTACGTTATTGTACTATGTTGGTTTTGGAGGCACTCTCATCCGTGATATGAGGGCATGTCATATATAATTCCTGATATGTATGTATATGTATGTATGTATGAATATCTATCTATATGTATATATATATATATATATGAATATAAATATATACATATATATATATAATGTCGATAACTGCTTAGCACTCGTGAAATGTTAGGGTCAATGAAAAAAGTAAAAAGTGCTTAAAATTTTGGAGAAAAATCCTGAACGTTTGGGTAAATAAACTTCATCAGGTGGAAAAGTGTCAACTGGTGATATTTTGCCGTATTTACCCAAAACGTTGCGGATTTTTCTTCTAAATTTTAAGCACTCTTTACTACTTTCATTGTACACATACATACATACATACATACATACATACATACATACATACATACGTACATACATACATACATACATACATACATACATACATACATACATACATACATACATACATACATACATACATACATACATACATACATACATACATACATACATACATACATACATACATACATACATACATACATACATACATACATACACTCTAAGTAAAGGAAAAATTGTAAGTGTTCACCTGTGTTTGACGGTTAAAAATAACGATTCTCCATTCAAAGGCTGCGTCTGTGCTCCCGAGGTTGTCCACATTTTCGATGTACCTACAACTACCTGTTCCGCCCAAGTTTACTGATAAGGGATTTCTTCTCTGCAAAGATGCATAGACTATGATGTAATGTACAATTGGTCAGAAAGATATGATTACAAACCAGTCAAATGTAAGTAATAATTCAATATCACCAATTTTCAAAGTTAGCTCTCCCGCTACCTACTGAAAGAAAGTCTTCCATACTTTCAGGTAACAGCCATATTTTTTGTTTATAGCGTACAGGATTTGTTTAGTAGAAACAAAAAATGCCGCAATAACAAAGACAAATTGTGATGAGTGAAAGCAAAAGACTATTAAATTGCCGCCAGTCTCATTTGTTCAGTTGTGGCAACCACTGTCTAAAACAAATTTTAGTAACAAATCTGTCAGTCACGTATCATTTCCAAATACACTTTATTACGAATTTGAATTCATTTTGTGAAATCGTCATACAAGCTATACTCGCTAGGTGGCCACCGCTGTACTATATTGGGAAGGTGATCTTAAAAATATATACGTCACCGATGGGACCTTGACGGCCTGATAGACTCCATGCATATGACGTCACAGAGCAGAAAGTGCTCCCTCGTTTGGAGGAAAAGTGCGTATCGTTGCAAGTTTCATAAACAAATGGAGACAGCTGATTTCTCAACCAATCGTATATGCACTTAACTCTACTACACGAGCATGCGAAATCTACGCCGTTCGTGCACGTGTGCCTCATTGTTTTCCTCCAAGCTGACGTCGAGTGACGTCAATGCATAAGGTCTATTGACAAGAATTGACTGGGCTTAATGACAAATACAATGTCACTTGCACTGACTGAAGACGGGCAACTGGGGGAAAACATCGAGTGGGCTTCCTAAACATGACTCAGTAGACGGAAATTGGAATGAGAAAACACGTAACAACCTTCAAAACAGCTTTAAGTATACTATCGTTGCTTACTGAAGTAAGGTATTGAAGAAACAGCATCATTACCATAATAATAAATTAAAGTGTGAACAAATCGGACAATTCTTATTACGGGAAGCCATATGAAACGTAAGGCATGAATTTAACCTCATATGTAAAAATTTACTTGCCGGTATCTGGCAAATTCAGCCTACCGGAGTTCGGGCATAAGCTAATATTATGGAAGATGTTTTTGGAAAAAGATGGGACAATTTTCTCTAGTAGCTCAAGATTATTCTCTCCCAAAACAGTCATTTCCCCAGAAACATATCCCGTGCGCCTGTTTCTGTATATACCAGCTTTCGTGTCATCGGTGGAACAATATATCACAGCCTTTCAGAAGATTAAAGGTTGTTTCTTTGCAAATTACTTGCATATAAGGGGAAATACTATGTTTTGAAAAAAGCCTAGCAACCAATCTAGAAAACTTTTATACCAACTGTCTTGTTTACATGATCTATTTATAAAGGAACTTTGTATAACTACTCAACTGTCAAATTCATATAAAATAAATTTGAAAATATAAGTAAAAGGATCTTAGTCAACTTTTTAACTTACCCTGTCCATCAAATCCCCGAAAAGATTGAGTATCTTATACCTTGGTGAGGGATGTATATGGTATATTTCTTCATATTGGTTAGTTTTAAAAATAACCGTTACGCCAGGCTAAAACGTAATGAAAAAACGTTTCGTCATCATATTATGAATGAAAATTATTAATGAAAATGCAGCTTCTTAAACTTTAACGTGCTGCCTACTGAGGTGTTTGAAAGGGAGTGTCATTTGTGCAACCTGCTTGACTCTGAGGGAGAAAATTGTTTTTAATTTTCCTATTTTCCCGTAAGGTTTGAGACGCTTTTCAATAATTGAATTCCATTTATAAAAATATGCATATATCATGCGTAATACACCTCGTAATGTCATAAGTGCTCTCACAGAAACCAATTTTACTAAGGTCTCCAACCAAAAGGTTTTTGGCCTTACAATTACAGGAGTAGACTAAGTGGAAAATTTTTACGACGGGAATCAATACAATTGCAGGTTTAAGAGCATGTCGTCAAAGAACTTGGAAGTAGTCAAGCGTCCTGACTTCTTCAAGACTATAGAAAGGAAGCAAAAGCAAGCATTGTAAGTTTTTGACCTTTCCAATTATTCGCGACTGGCAAAGGAGGATCATTCAGTTCTGGTTCTCTAAGAGTAATATAATAAAATATTTTGGGGGTAAGCTTGGTTTTAAACGAAGATCAAACGAATGCACAGTTTAGGTTGTTGTTTCACTTTGTGTATCGGTTTGTGAGATTCCAAATAAAATAACAGAGAGAACATTCTTCACTCTGCTTGAGTCATTCATTTTAAAGAATTTTTAAGGAGATGATTTTACTCAACACATGTTCTTTACATTCCCAAATGTAATATCCTTTGTTTTTATCATAGCCTCTATGCCTCTCCAAAGTCTACCATTTCTTCACTCTGCTTGAGTCATTCATTTTAAAGAATTTTTAAGGAGATGATTTTACTCAACACATGTTCTTTACATTCCCAAATGAAATATCCTTTGTTTTTATCATAGCCTCTATGCCTCTCCAAAGTCTACCATTTCAGAGATGATTCATGACCTACCCAGATATTCATGATGTGGAATTTCGTGTAGTGTCCGTAGTTCTTTTGGCCTTATATACGTTATTCGTTTATTACGTTCCAGCTATTCGTTTATTACGTTCGCAGTTAGGTGTGTGATTTTGACATGTTTTAATATACACGTGTTCGTGCCAAAAATGAACCATTGAGGATAAATCAACATAGAAACTACAGTGGTTTTCCTATAAATGGAAAAGTGAATTTACAAAAGTAGCACCAGAGTAGAAAATAATTTGTGCGTCCCTCTTAACCTCAAGGATAAGCAAAGTTGCTAATGCTGATACATGATTTGGGTGTGAAAATGAAGTTTTCTTGTTAACTGTTATTTATTTCATGAAACGAAATGGGGATCGTGGCCATTGTTTACCTTTCGCAACCTTGTCGTATTAAATAAAAATGTAGAACGTTTCCATGCTTTTAGGCCTTGAAAATGTAAACCTGAATTCTAGAATTGGTATAAGAGTGATTTGATGTAAAAAACAATTCTAATAAGGATGAACAACCCCTACAATCTTACAATTATGACAAACTCGTGTCAGAGTTACCAACCTTTGTTTGATGCAAACATTGGAACATTGTGGTAAGAGATTTTGCCTTATTCTAGGTGCAAAATTCTAAAGAAATAGATATAGGGCCTATCGTAACACATTTTAAAATAACGTTACGTTCACGTCGGTATGACATTAATTATAAAAATTAATTTATGTACTAATTAAAATCAGAAATTTGAAAATCTTTCTCAATACCTCAATACCTTTCGACCATATCATAGCCTCTTTTCAACATATCACCCATAAAACTACCTGTGACTATGTCAATATCCTTTCATCATACACCAATTTGGAAAAGACTAAAGACGTGTAGGCCTATTATTCGGTATCACTTGCCTATTTGAGAAAAAAGGTAAGGTATCATCAGTGCCGTCGGGTTTTTTAAGATTAGAGAGATGAACCATTGTCATGGCCAATGCCGTTTTTCTTACCGGTGGTGTAGGTGGCGGAGCTTGACTTATTGGTTCGAGAGCTGGGGGAGGTCTCGAGACTGGTAGCATACTAGGGAGTGACTGAGATGGGAACAGATTGTTAGAAGAAGGAATCTGGAGAAGTGACAAAACGAAAGGACAAAATAAGTGATTGTAAGTACTTAAATTACCTACACTACTAACTGCATACCATAATGCAAAATCTCTTTCGGTGATAACGATAAGGTGAAAGTTCATTACCAGAGCAGGATTAACCGAGTTTGATAGGGGTAGACCTAGCTCCGATGGGAGGTTTCGATGAACGGCATTTCATAGATATTACCATCATCGTAGATATTACCATCTCAAAGCCTTAGCAATCGCATACGCAGGCCTATTGGGCATATTTGTTTCACAGTTGAGAGACCTCTGATACACAGAACAGAAATATATAGTACAAAGCATTTGATCACACACTATCGTGAGCCTATTCTTCCATGGGCCCGATACTGCAGTCACATTTGTACTTTAATCGGCCTTGATGAATCACATGCGATTTCAAGTATTTTACAACATACGTTTTGACACCATGGTGACTTATAAGTGTTTAGGAATGACGTCAGACGAGGTCAGAGGGAGTTATGGGTTCCACCACCCCCTCTTTTCCAGTTTCGCCATGGAACCTGTGTGGGTGGTACAAAGAATATAACAAGGGACGTGAACCAGTCTCACCGACAGTTTCCTAGTGAAAGCAGTTTCCTAATGCTTCCAGTTAAAGCAGATTCTTCAATAGTATCCTTCATTTCAAATTGTCTTCTTCAAACTAAAAATTTTTAAATCTGTTTTTGATAGCAACCCGAAATCGTCGAGGACCGAAAATGCTGGCTTCGCTGACCCTCCAGCAACCTGTCGCCGCTGTCGCGGCTTCAGGTTGCTTAATCCGTCGAGAAGGTTGGCCTTTCTTTGGGCAAATCTTGTCGAACCTATTACTTGTGTTGTCTAGGGTTTGCTGAAAGTAGAGAGTTTCCATAACAATTTAATCTGGCTAAACAAGTAATCATAAGCCGGTTCAGAGTTTTTATTGCGCGTAGGCGATTGCTTCGGATCATAGGTCATATTACGCATACTACACAATTACAAGTAACACGCTTGCCTAGTTTTGTATGATATGCAGTACACGTCTCTATGGTAAAGTTCACGAATGCAGAGACAAAAATAACCCAAGGTATTTATCTAATGCCTTGAATAGTATATTCATGATTGTAAAGGACACTGATAAAGGCTTCTGTTATGTCACCAGTTTCCTCCTGAATAAGTGTGAGTCTTAATAACCAGTGATACACATTCTTTGTTTCAGTGAGTATGCTCAGAGAAGTATTCGGAGTATATGTCCTATCCTGTACTCGTACCGATGACTTTTACTGTTTTAAAAATTCATCTGAAACATTATGTATTATACAGTCCCGTCATGATAAAATGTGTTATGGCGCTACTGTGCACCTGCTGTCATTGCATGTGAGCCTTTATCCTGGATGCAATTTATGGGGAGTACATTCCCTTGGTTGATGGAAGAGGAACTGTGTACCGCGATATGAACAATAATCTATAATTTCCCATTCAGTTGCAGAAGTACATATTTTGCGTATGTCTAGTGTATTTGCAGCTTCTCCCATTTCCTTGAGACATCCGTCGGATAGTCATGGTTACAGGCAACCTTGTCAGTTAGAAATGCACTCTACTTTCGCCGGAAATCAGGGAACTCTACTATATCGTTGGGTGAACAGTCATAAGTGCTGCTCCAATTTTCACCTTCAACCGGATATTTTTAACCGACTTATCTACCTTCCACGAAACGGATAAGTACTTACCATATGGCCCCGTTTCACCGAACACTTGATACAGTGAAACTCAGATAATAGATCTCAGAATCAAGTAGGTTCTTATGTCGAAATCATGAATGCAGATGGTCATAGAATACTTCTCTAGTTGTAAAAATCCCCAGTAGCAAACACTTAAGTTCTGAAAATATTCTCCAGATCTACGAACATTTTAAAACCTTAGAAGAAGGGCGAGGCAACAATATACTCCTGATGGTTTAAATTCAGGATAAAAATATATGCACGTTATATTTTGACAAGGTTCTGAGTCTGTGAACGTATGAAAAGTATTTTTGGGATGGTGAAGGTTTGACCTATGAATTCTGTATATACATATATATATGTATATATATATATGTATATATATATGTATATAGATATATATATATATATATATATATATATATATATATATATATATATATATATATATATATATGTATAACGCTAATTCCCACCTTAAGGGGAAATTGTTATATCTGCTTGTACATAGGGCGAAAAAAAGATAATAAAATACATAAGAAATAAATTCGCCCTAACGTCTAAAAATATAATTAACGTTATTTCAATGGGCAGCCATCCGTTCGTGTTAACAGCTAGGTGTCCGTAAATTTGACAACTTTGAAGTAATGGCATCTAGTTTGTAAATCTAAGAGGGCGCCCTTGCAAGTTTACGTATTCCTATAGAAAAAGTGTGTGGAAACGTTAAGGCGAAACTTATATTTCACCCGAATTTTTTTTTCCCCTTAAGGTCGACTTTTCAACAACAACTTTCCCCCTAAGTGCCGAATTAGAGAAATATATATATATATATATATATATATATATATATATATATATATATATATGTATTTATATATATATATATTGAAAGGTTGGGATTATAGGGTACTACAAGGCATCTTTACAGCACTGTTTCGTAAGGGCCCAGTGTAGTCCCAACCTTTCAATATTTAAGCTCCCTTCATAGGTTGAGCACTCTACCATTGACTGGTTTACTTTGTTAAGAATATATAAATAGAATATGTATAAGAATATATATATATAAATATATATAAGAATATATATATATATAAATATATATATATATATAGAGAGAGAGAGAGAGAGTAGGTTTAGAGAAGTAGCGACTGTATATGAATGAGTCAAATCAACGCTGTATTAAATAGTCGCATAGAGACCTTAGGCCATTTTGACACCATAACACTATAGTGCTTTGTTATAGGAAAAATGGCCTAAGGTCTCTATGCGACTATTTAATGCAGCATTGATTTGACTCATTCATATATATATATATATATATATATATATATATATACATATATATATATATGTATATATATACATATATATTTGTATATATATATATGTATATATATATATATATATGGCATAGAATAAATGCCTAGTTGGTGGGTTTGGTGGTTGAAGGTATATGGAACCATGGAGCTACTACCTGGACAGTAGGAGAAAGTTCGACTTTAATTTATACTAACCCATTATTAGACCCAGACATGCGTGAGGAGATAATCCTGTAACGATCGATAATGAGACTTACGACTTTCCAATTTTTTGTCTGGCACTAACAATTTGCACTTTTTATCATTGGCAACCTCATACATATCTACTGATACCCTAACAAATGAATGGATTAAGAAGAACAATCATTTGATGCAACGAAGTTGACGACAGCTAAATTAGAGATGCCGAGTAAAAATTCAAAACGACTGGTCACTGCTTAGTTAGAATAGATGCTGGTGTAATGTTAATGCCATATACAAATGAGAAGACTAATTACGAACCTATACTTTGCGGTTGAATTTTGATCAATTCCCGCATAATTGCGCATTTTGTGAAGTGACTATACATTTTCAGCGTTTAACGAGGAATCAAAGCAACACGTGTGTAGAAGTGATGATTCGTGAGAAAACGAGCAATTTAATTTTATTTTACGGCGACTGGAAATGCTGAAGTGAACGGCAAATTTCGGCGATGTCTTATTCAAGATGTAGCAGACGACATGTACCTATTGTGCTTAGCTCCTAACACCTCAGTGGTTCCTAACCCATTTTAAGCTCATTGAATCTTCAATAAAGTACAAAGGGAGAGGGATTAGTGGTGTTAACCGGTGTTATGAGTTTCAAAGGGAGTTGTGAAATTTCTTCTCCTATCCAAGTATTAGCTCCATGATGGTACTCTATAGCCCTGATAATACCATTAGAATATAAAAACATTCTGTCATACCCCACGACTGTAAATCCCTGTATCGCCATCATCAGTTTCTGGTACAAAGGAGAGAGGAAGCTTGTCATCATATGAAACGAAATCCGATGATGGTTCAACAACTTCAAGAGAAAATGGAAAGAAAGGGGTTTATTGAAGCTGGCATTATACACACCTTCGTCGGTTGTGCGATTTACTGCGTTCCTTAGAAAAAGTGTAAGCAAAACATTAATTTCATATATGAAGTCAGTATAAGAAAGAGGAACTAAATCTACGCAATTTGGTGAGACTTCCATTCAACTCGGACATGTAGTTCTCGAGATGTCAGCAAATGAAGTTACTACATTTGTGACCCAAAATGAGCTTGAGGCAAGCAGGGGTTTTATCACTTCCTCACATTGACTGACGAGAGATGTTTTGTTTCCTTTGATTTTTTCAGTCTGTTGTGTTGACCTTGCAGTTAATAGGGACAGGAGCTCCCCATGAGGAATGTGAAGTTTGTAAAATTTTTGTAAAATTCTTTGTAAAATTGTGGAGGAGAAAATTAGTTGTAAAGTGTAAAGAAAAACAAAAGACTGGCCATTAATGTGAGGCTATGACGTTATATGTGCTTGCTTAAAGTTGAAAATGTGACAAATTTACTTGCTAATATCTTGAGAACCACATATCGGATGTCAATGCAAATTTCACCACAATGCTTAGAATAAGTGCCCCTCTAACAAATTAAAATTTGACTTGAGCTTAATTTTTACACTACATGCCGTCGTAAAGCCTTATCAAATCAAGAAATGGTATGCTCAAGAAAATCCGAACTGGCTATCTTTTGTCATGAAAGCACTATAGTCACCGTAGGAATCATGTGAATCAAAAGAATGCTACCAAATGTAACCAAATTATTTCAAATTCAAAACAAGGCATAATGGTATCTTTATTTCGTGTTAGAGGCTACAGTCACCATCTGTCACACAGGTGTCTCGATTCTCAGATGCTTTAGGGCAGTGGTTCTCAAACTTTTTGTGGGCCAAATAGAGAGGCTAGAATGAGGTCGAGGGCCGCAGAGGAGGATCCCACGCTTAGAGAAAGGACAATAATTGAAAAGAGCGAATTCCGTACTTATGAGGTCCCGATACTAGCTGTATCAAAGGCAAACATAAGCAGAGGTACGAACTTTTCATAGGAAGCAGTTCCTTAAGAGGGCAGGCCGTGTTTTTGCAGCGTCCAGCAGGAGCAACCCGACCTCAGCCCCACCATGGTTGGGGCTGAGGTTAGAAAAGTTTGCTTTCCAGGCGCTCTAAATTGCAGGAAGTCGCACTCTTTACGACAAATTTGTCTCTTCTCAAAGGTGGTGTTATCGGTGGTGGCTAAAGCGACAGGGCTGCCGAAAGGATAGCAAAATCGAAATTTTAGGGCGCGAACCGTGCCGAAAAATTTGAATTAATGTTGAAGAAAGTTTGAAAAATTACGGTCTTTATTAGGCAATATGCCATACTCAGGGCAAAATCAAAAAATTTGTTGCTGCAGCTAGTCGTTGTCGAGGGATTACATATTTTAGCGTACCCATCAAAGCTCCCCGACGAAAATGGAGTTCCCCTGCAATAGGGGGTCATAGCTTCTTGCACCTCCCCCACCTGGCGCCACTCGACTACAATTCTGCGTCTAGCATGCGTGAGTCACTAGGTCATTTTGATGTTTATCGGTATGCCGTATAGGAGAAATATCTGGCATTTTAAACTAAGTAGGTTGCCGGCGTAAACCGTACTCTGAAAAGGATAAAGTCACAACAGTTCTGCACTTATCCTTTCTTAGTGGCCTGTATATGTGAGGAAGCTCTTGATCAGTTATTCTCAAACGCGGTCAGATAGAGACGGTGGTCTGCTGAGTTCGAAGGTCGCATTCCCAAAAGTCGAAAAAAGCTTTGATCGAATGATTATATTTCATCTTACAGAGCTTTGGAAGGAACGTGTTCACATAAAACGTCGCAAATACATTGTTAGTACCGAAATATAAATTGCAGAAATTTAAATTCCAGTAACCAATCAACAAATGTTTAATACGATACCTTTTTCATTTGTATAGTCACCTCACGTCTCAACTAAATTTCCGGGATATACCTTTTCTACAACCTTTGTCACTTCAAATAAAATCACTCCGCAATGCACCACTACTACATAAATACATGCCACCATGTACATAACATGATTGTCAACAACAAGGTACATGAAATTAGTCTTGACTAGATGTGACTAAACAAGGAATATACTGCACAGTCTGTTACGTAGGCAACCTAGCACCCCTTCAGGGGAGCAAACTTGAAAGTCAAATAGTTACTTTTTATTTACATAATTTAATTCGTACTTTGCTACGATTGTTCTTGTCTCATATAATTTTTCTCAAAACCTAAAATCCATTCAGAGGCCGCAACGATAAGGCCTGGGGGCCGCATGCGGCCCTAAGGACATTCCTTCTACAGTCACCATAATCAGTCTGGGAGATAACGTTTTCGGGTGAAAATTAAGAATTTTCACCCGATCGGGGGAGACAGCTGTGAAGAGATATACAGATACTAAGTACTCATGAATATTCATGTTTTGAGCCAGCCAAAATTTCCCCCGATCGAGTGAATTCTCCTTTTTACCCGAAATGGGCTATCTCCCGGACTGATAATGAAGTACTGCTGAGGGGCTGAGGTCGGGATTTGTGGAGACATTCCAAGACGAGATTTCCTTTTCTAAGACATTCTTCCATGTTTCCAAATGGACACTTTTAAGGCAAAGTTCATGGCATTGTTCAGTTGCGCGTGTAACTGAGATGTTTTCGTCCTCATTTACTGGATCTTCTTGTAACTTGGTATTGCATGGTGGTAACATGGGTCGGTCACTCAAGAAAATCTTTGACTGAAAATATAAACATGCTAAAGAAAAATTATCAAAAATAATCTCTTGTTTCCACAGATATGTGTTTTTTTCTTATTACTCCAAGTTCTAGAAGGTTCCATAACAAACTTTGAAGAAAATGAGAAATTCCAACCACAAGTTTTAGATGCATTAGGTTTAAGAATGGCATTTTAGTCTGTCACTCAAACAGTGCAAAAGTCCATAACAGATCATATCAAACGCATTTGGTTAATACATGTTGTTACAGTTATAATCAATGATGATGGAATAAGATACATTTATAGTGATTTGGGGAAAATTTGAAAATAATTCTTAAGGATTTCTTAAAATGTCTAGGTCGCATCATGGCTGCACTGGCTGTGCGTAAATTTGTCCTAAAATGGGATTAAGTGCTAATTTATGTCCAATTTGTAGCTGTTCTCATCACGTGATGGAGTTTCTTGACTAGCAGATATTTGCTCTTAGGTCACACCACGACTATTGTACGTTTTATAAGCAGCTGCCGACTCAATATCTACTCACTATTCTATGTCTACTCGCTTTAATGTTCATTTGATATTGATATAGGGTAACTTCTTTTGGCTGTTTAAGCCATTGTAAATTTTTAAAGTTATTTACATGCCTCTAATTCATTTAAGAGAATTCACTCATCTAAACCGTAAACAGATCTCGACAATGCTCATTATCGTTTTTTCCTTCCTCCATAAATACGCAAAAAGTCATGGTGATGATGAGGAACTACATACAGAGAAAAATCAGTTAATCAAGATTCCCCTCCCTCACCGATGATTAAAGCACTGAAGCCAACTTTTGTCAACATTTCGAGGAAATAAAGAAGCAAACGAGAAAAAATTACGAGTTCAATCACTTTTCTGTTTATTTGAAGAATATAACGTGGAGTATGAGGCCAGCATTAACCTGACTGTGGCACTGAGCACGCATCTACTAGAAGGAGCGTGACCTGAAGACGAATACTCTCCTCCCGTAAGGAGTTTTATAAACACAACCTACAATCAGTCACGACTAAACAAATAATGGTACAATTTGCACTCTTGCGAGGAATGTTACAACGGAACGATGTATTATAAAATAAAACCCTTCCTACGCGAACAAACTCAATCGTTTTGTTATTTCCATCCAATGCACGATTAGGAACCACAGCATACCATGTCACACCAAAAAGCACCTAAATTTGTATTTCAATTGAATTAAATAGGCACAAAATATATATGCATGTACGTGAGTTCATGGCAATTGTCGAGTAACAAGCCATAAAATATGTAATCATAGGGTGCAAAGAAAACTGTAGATTGCATAATATAGCAATTGACAGGGATCTGATAGATGAATAAGACACCACTCTAACCAATTTACAGTTCCATTTTTTTTCAAATAACCTATTTATCGTTTTGAGATATGGGGGCTGGAAAGGGGATAGGATATGTTTAAACAGGCAAACTCTTGTTTACTTGATACAATTTGTTGCTTTTTACAACACGAGTCACATTTGACTATCACAAACGAGATCATCTGTTTGGAGAAACCATTTCAACTACATTTCATTACAAAGTATTACGAGCTGGTTGTCAACTTTCTTGAAATGTTATATGATATTGATTGACTCCCACTACACTCTAAAAACGCCCAGTTCAAATTGAACCAAAAAACGGATCAAATGGGCACTTAACCGAAAAAGATCAAATATTTGACTAGTTTCGGTTCACACCTAACCATTTTATGTTCAAAATGAACCAAATATAGTCAAATATTTGACCAGATTTTGGTTCAGTGCCCATTTGAGCGGATTCGCTTCAAATCTGAACCGGACGTTTTTAGAGTGTACTACATCATAATGTGTTATAACGTACATCGTATGTTTGTGGTAGCAATTAACTATAAGGGTACGCATATTATGGAATGACGCGTGTGAGGGTGTCTTATATAAGAAGGAGAAAGCGGAAGTTGTGTAAACAAAGTAAGATTTCTTGATTCTAGATAGTTTTCAAGTAACTGTAACTACCATGTAATTGTGTTTTAAGTATAGTAACCATGCTGATTATGTAATATTGAATAAAATTACAAAACGTATATTATTAAACCCCCTTCTTAGGAGGAATAATTTGATAGCATTATGTGTCTTAGGGTCCTACAGCAATAAAAGGATGTACGTAGTGTTCTTTGTACGAGGCTATAATGTTGGGACAGCACATAGTGACACTAACAGAGTACAAAAAGTCTTGTTACGAGAGCAACAGCAAAGTGACTATGTAGATTAGAGTTCATTTATGTCAATAATCTACTACAGAGATTGCAATGAACATTTAAATGTCAATATGTCCAAAATATAGATATAGACGTCGGTGAGAACATCTATATAACCAGTCTTGAAAAAAGTTAAAACAGGAGAACAATTACTGTAATTTTGCTTAAGAAATGTCTCTGTTACAACAAAAATGAGTCACTTTAAGCTTTTGCCACGGCTGAAAGAGAGTTCGACTGTTGATTGCCGTAATCCAAAAAATACATTGTGACATCTTATGAAAAAAGGCCTACTTGCAATTAGAATCGTAGTTTGATACTCCAGAGAAAACGATACTTTAGTGTAATATACAAGTAATTTGACACTATGAGAACTTGTCTCTCATTGTGTTAAAGCAACAGTATACACGCAGTACTTTTTCCTTAGAAAACAAAGCAAAGTACAGGCATTGTCTAGTTCTATTACGTTATATGATTATTACTGTATAAGGTAACCATAGATTCTACTGAATGTATCAAATGAAAGAAAATCACGGCTAAATAATTTCTTTCCAGAATGAAGCAATAAACACAAAACAAACCCCCTTAGTATTAACTTACAAGTATTTAAATCAGGTGTATAAACGTACGAAATAGTGGTTGTCAATCGAACAAGCCCAACCCGATCAATCCTAGGAAACTTGTTTTGAACTTTTGAAAAAGAAAACATTTCTGGAGAAGACATGTTTACAACATCTTGATCAAGCAGCAAACATAAAACTCAAAGTAATGAGCTGACAATTTGTGGGCCACTTTAAAAACTAACCTTTTTCATTTTTCCAGTTTTTTTCATACTGACTCACTCTATGAAGTATTGGGCTTTGATGTAATATGTCTTATTTTTCTGAAACTCTGCATAATCCATCAAATGTGTCTTTTAACTTACAGTGACAACTGCCAGCATTAATTGTGCTATGCTAACTTTCACCCGATCGTCAAATTCTTTCGAAAGATTAACTTTCTTATGTTGACATAAAAATTATTCTCATCCTTTAAATGAAGTGTGTTTATTTCGAGTCACAAACAAAATTGAAACTGCAAATTTTAGACTTTTGCGTCATTGTGTTCATCTATGCTTGATGTAAAGAGCAATAAATTCCGACGTTTTGCTGGTTTGTGCAAAATATTGATCAGGCAGTTACGGAAAACTCTCCAGAAAACTCTTCTCAGTATCTAAATTTCAGAAATTCAGTTAAAGATGTTTGCAGTAGTACTGATCAAATCAGCAGAAGTTTTGAAACAATGTATATATTCATTTGGTTCACGGACAGACGTGGTTTTTAATCACCTCCCCCGAAGTGAAGTACTTATTCAATAACATGTCGAAACGCCTTTTCCTTTTCCACATCATTCACGTGGGGTAGTTCAAAACTAGCAGAGGGAAGTTTACACAAGTTTTATATCCTTTTTTGAAATATGAAACTACTTCCTTCCACGGAAGATTACCGCAAAATGGAGCACTTTCACACTGATACATAGTGTAGCGTAGGAAGCGGGGGCCTGGGGTGGCTTTATCCCCCAGTGAAAAATGTGGGGGGCTGAAGTATGCTTCCGCCCCCAAGATCCAAGGGCAAAAACCCCTTATTTGTCTCTTCTGCAAGAAATGTCAAAAATTTGCAGTAATTTCCTTAAAGTTTGTCCAAAATGTTGCACCAAATTGATATGAGAACCCTCAAATACCCAAAAATTTTCCAAAGGGAGGGGGTGCCTTAGACCCCTCCCCAGGACGGCAATCCGAAACAAAATTCAGCCCCCCCCCTCCCCAGTCTCGAAAGCTTCCTACGCCTATGCACTGTATATTAAGAATGTTTTTTAGAAGACCTTCTCTTTAACTGCGAGAAGTTTTCCTTTCAATGTTTTGCCATGAAAACTGTACTTTGTATTTTTTTATTTTATGTAGGTGAAAATTTATTCTTTGCATTAAAGCAGATGGCTGAGATCAAAGTGGCGGTAGCGTCATGTTTTCTAAGAAATTTTACTTCGGGCGAATAAGTTTCACATCCAGTTCAACAATTTAACCTGTTATAGGTTACATATGTATATTTTTCATTTGGCGAATAAAAGAAAGAACGTGACGTCAAAGAAAGAGTAATGACTTCACAAATAAACATCGCTTCAATGAAAAAGAAAGGGACCGATTTCATATCAAGGAGAAGGTAGAACAGACACAACGTTTCTAATTTTTCTAAACTACTGGAGATCATCGTAATGAGAGTTAATTTTAACACCTGAAAGAACGACGTTTACAATGGCAGAAAGTTTCCGTATCACCTTGTAAAGACATTTAATGCTTATACACAGTCGGGCCAAATTAATGAAGTTTCGCACAAATACTATTACCAATAGCAAGGAGAATGACACAGGTGCGTTTGTGGAACACAAAACTGGAATACCAAGGGAAAACTAAAATGGAAAGCTGTTTACAGATAGTTTTATCTCTACAATTGCGGAAACGACAGGAGAATAAAATTTTCTGTACTGCAGAAACTAATTAGTGTTCTCTTTCAATATTCTTAAAATGTAGGCAACTGACCCTTGGTCACAGAGAGATATTCTATGTGATGACGCCATTATAAGATTATACGGCGTTCCAATGGGTCGGTGATCGCGGTGTGCACGAGCATTGTTTTTTAAAGCAGCGCAGATAAGCAGACATAATTTTGGACTATCTGTTTTGCTGGGAAAAAATGCGGTGCGCACCGACCCAGTGGAACGCTTTTTAAATAAAGAATGACGTACGGAGCATTCTTTTTCCAATTTACTTGTTTTCAGCCTTATCGTTTTCTTCTTCCTTAAAATATGTAAGTTATGATTCCTGCACGCTATTATCAGTCCAGGAGATTCTCCCGTTTGGGGAAACACAAAATTCTCCCGAACGGGAGAAACCTTATGCAAGACATTGTATAGGCTTGCCAGCCTAACCAAAAAAAAAAGATTTAGCAAGAATGAAAACCACTCAAAAACTCAAAAACGGCGTGGTGAACCACCGGTTCGGACATGGCTTTTCTGTATACCTTCTGAATATACATTTCATTCCATTACATTAGACCGACAATTTTTGGAAGGGGGTTGCAAAACCCATTCGCCACTGGCAATGTACACAAAGAACGCGTGGGATTGTGGGTAAAATAGACAAAATGGCGGCGTCCATGACCAAGTTTTCTCCCGATCGGAAGAAAAGTAGATTCCCTCTAATGGGGGAATCTCCCGTATGAAATCACAACAAAAGAATGCAGAATTTAAAAAAAGATGAATACGAAATCAGAATGAACTGAGATGAATAGGAATGAACGTCAAACATGTCCATCCGATGGATCATCCTCACGTCTATTTAATTTTCGTAGAAACGAAACGTGATATCATCGTCCTGTGCAAACGTAACTGTTTTTGGTGTGCAAAGATCCTTTTTTTAGGATATTTTCTCTGTCCCACCGTTCTACATTATTCCACAAGATGGTTCCATTGTGAAATCGTGGATAAGAATCCAAGTACTGAATTTAAAACAAATATCCTATGCAGTCACTTAAGATGTTAAATCCTGAATTTCCCTTCAGGTTAAATAAGCTTATATAGAACATGAATATCATGTCTTCAACTAGAAAAAGGAAGCGGACCCACCGTGACTGGCTTAAAATGTGTCAGTTAAACTTTGTGAAGGGAATTTGTGTAGTGCAGTAGTTCCTAATATTAAAATGAAATTAGACGATCTGGTGGTCACCATAATTTAGGTTTGCACGTAAATATCACAACAAAGTAAGTTCAATTAACGAACAGTACAAGGAAATTTATAACCCTAGTATTGTATCCTGCTCGTTAGTATTGCTTTTCTAGTAAATCACGAATCACGAATATACTAGCTATGCTTTGAAGAAGTCATTTAATTATTAGAAATTATTATTAGAAATCATTATCTAAAGACGTCGAAAAATAACAATGAACAACTTCTAATGATATAAATTACAAAAATATCAAATAAATTCTTCCTTTTAGAAGAATCTATTTTTTCCTCGATCCGGAGAAAGATTGGTCATGGGAAGCGTCATATTGAGATTTTACTGACAATTGCACGCATTATTTGTGTACATTTTCAATTCTGGGTGATTTTGGAACCTCCTGTCAATGTTTTTGTTTATTGTAAAAGAATAAAATGTATATTCGGTAGGTGTATTATCGTAGCTACCGAATAGCTAAGTAAAAATTAGTGGTTCACCATGCCGTTTTGAGAAAAATGTAAGTTTTTGAGAGGTCTTCGCTTTTCCCAACCTTGTCTTTGTTAGGCTAACCAGCCTATACTATGTGTTGGCCAAGTGTTTCCCCATTCGGGAGGATTTTGCTTTTCCCCTTAACGGCTCAAGTGGAAGAATCTCCCAAACTATTCATACTACTGCTAAGAATGATATCACAAAACAGGAAAACACGTAAGATCCATTTTCCTTAAATTCGTTCCTGAAATATGCTGTCTTGTCCTTGGGAGACCTCTAGCAACCTCTCTTATGCCAAACCATTGTGTGACGTCACTAAGAGCGACTATGTTCCTCCTAATTTTGTGACTTTAATTGACGTCATCTGAGCTTAGCGCGGAAATTCCTTATTGCGTCAAGTAGTAAGTCAATATTCACGTCCGAGAGTGGAAAAGAAATATTTACGTTGCAATCAAGTGTTATTGGAGAACATCATATGTACACACCTAAAGTGCATATTAAAATTGTGTGCTATTTGTTTATCTTTTATTTTATTTTACTATTTGATTTGCAGCACGGCAGCAGCTTTGACTCCTTTTTGCATGAAAGAGCAAAACGAAAGAGGAAGTAGTTTAAGGTATGTAAATTACTCTTTGTAGTGTTTAAAAAGGTTACCAAACTTAATTATTCTTTATCTGCAGTCGAATTTTGATAGGCAGATTATGTGTTGCTTCTCATCTTCTGAATGCAAAGGGTGTTTTTGAGAGAGAGATGAAGAATATATGACATGAACCAGGAAGGAGATAAGGCCCTTGCTTCTCCTTTGAAACTATCAGGCTTGCCGTCAGTAAGCTCCTAATTGTTGTGCTCTTGAAAATATTTGTACCACTTAAAAAGGGACTGGGAAGTGACGAAAATAGTTCTTGTTGTCTGCTAGATCTCATACACTTGGCATGATTTTACTAATTGCTGTAATATTGCCAGCCGTCAAAGAAAACAAAAATTATTCTGTTATTGTACGACAGTGCTCACTTTTTTGATGGGTCTAGTAGAGCTTCAATTAAGTTATAGAACATGGTCACATATTCGCTGTTTCAGAAACAATCCGGAATCTTTTCAAAGTTCATACGCAAAAGTTAGACTTAACTTCCATTGCTGAAAACAGATGTTACTAACTAATAGAAGAAATTAGAATAATAAAGAAATGTGATCACTTAAAAGTTCATGTACAGTAATTAGAGTAATTAGACTAAAAGACTGACGAAGGTTTCATACTTGTCGGCATTACAGATGACTTAAGACCATTGCCACTATGAGATCTTTGTTTGAGGATTACGTTAGTATGAAAGGATCAAACTCTCATTAGGAGGATTAAGCTAAACAAACTTAGAAGAGGAACTAAAGGACCGGTCAATCAAAGTCTCTTTCAATAAAAAGGATTAAAATGCTCTCAATACATATTGTCTGATACATGTAATTGGATGGGATGCTTTATCTCCTTCCGTGACAGCTCCCTGGTTGAACTAATCTGTTTCCTAAGTGGTCAAACGCTTTGACTTTTGACTCATCATTAAAGAAAGGGCTTAAGCAAACTATTAATTTTCATATATATAAGAGGAACTAAATCAACCCAATTTGGTGAAACTTTCACTCAAATCGGACTTGTAGTTCTCAAGATATCAGCAAAATGAAGTTACTACATTTGTGACCCAAAGTGAGCTTTAGGCAAGCAGGGGTTATATCACTTCCTCACATTGATTTCACATTGTTTCCTATGCTTTTAGGTCTGTTGCCTGACCTTGAAGTTAATAGGTATAGGACAGTCCCAGGGGGAATGTAAAGTTTGTAAAATTCCCATGCCTCTCACACAATCACATTAACACAATCACAATAACATGTGATTGTGGAGGAGAAATTTGGTTGTAAAGTTTAAAGAAAAACAAAAGACTGCTCATTGATGTGAGGCTATGATGTCACAAGTGCTTGCTTCAGGTACCCTTTGTGTTGAAAATGTGACAACTTTAACTGCTAATATCTTGAGAACCATGCATCGGATTTCGATGTAAGTTTTACTTGAATGCTTAGAATAAGTACCCCTCTAACATATCAAAACTTGATTTGAGCTTAGACCCTTCTTTTAAAGAGTACTGTTTGTAAATTTCATAACAGCTGACTGTATCTTTGAACAATTTGGTTTGATGCCACTTTCAATGAAATATTATATGGTGTATTTTTAGAATATTGCTTTAACGATACGTAGAACAGCTCTTTAAAAGTTCCATAGATTGGCTGTGGTGATCCTATTTATAATATCGCAGCCTACGGATAGGTTTGATTCGTGCCAAGATATGTTTTTGAAGGCATTGAGACCTCAGGGCTTTCTTAATATCGTAATTCAGGTTCTGTCCCAAATGCTGACGAAAACTCGCCACATTCGGTAGGATAGACACTCAAAAAGATGTCTTTCAATTTCTATAGTGCACTAAATGAGTAATGTGTAAAACCGTTCGTTACTGTAACACAAGACGTTTGGGTTCTTAAGCAGTTTCATAAGATAGACATGAATTATTGTGTTTTTGTAGTTAAGTCTGAACGATAGGTTAGTCATCCTGATGTATCCTGTTTGATCTAGAAGTCAGATATAAGGCAGTTTTAAAAGAGGAAGTATTGAGACTGACATATTAGAAGCTCCCGGATACTATGTAAAATCTCACTCGGAAATAGAAAGATTAAATAGTAATTCCTGGGTACATTACTGCGGGGGATGTAAAGAGGTGTAGCGTTGTACATCCCATTCACTGGGTGATAATTTTAATCAAACTTACAGTTAAGGTAAATTTAGTGGTAGTATATCGCCTGTTATATCTTTTCCAGTTGGGTTTCTATTTTTTTCTCTCTGTCAATGACTCCACTTGAAGGATAGCGAAGTGATTAATAAAATTGTCAGTGAATGGTTAGTTCAAGACTGTTTAATATTTGAATGACATGGTGTGGAAAATACATAGTAGATAAGTGAAACGAAAGTCCAACTACAAATGAAATGCACTGATTTTCTCATAAATTGATATGACACTATATTTGATATCTTTTGTTTAACTGACATTTGTGCTTGCCGTATAGACCTTATGCATTGACATCACACTGACGTCATTTTGGGTGAAAACAATGAAGCACACGTGCACGAACGGCGTGGATTTCACCCCACGTGTAGTAGACTTACGCGCGTATACGATTGGTTGACAAATCAGCTGTCTGCATTTATTGGTGTAACTTGCAATGATACGCGCTTTTCCTCCATTTTCCTCCAAACCAGGGAGCACTTTCTCCTTTGTGACATCATATGCTTAAGGTCTATAGGAAGCTTGCACCAAAGGTCAAATTCAGTGGACGCGCTAGCTGTTCTGTCTGGAGGACACTGCTCCACGCACCACATTGCTTTACTACATGACCTAGCGTCCGCGTGTGCTTGTTTGTCGTAAAGGACGTGGTTGCGTTAGTTGACTTTTGTACGCGTGAAACCTTCCTATAAGTTGCTGAGTAAGGAGGCTCTTTTATTTGCAGGGTGGGGGGGGGGGGGGCAAAAGAGGACCTGCAGGATGACACTTTGCTTGAAAAGCCTATCAATGCAATGCAAAATTAGTTTAAAAACTGTATTGTTTCATTCAATTTGGAGGAGAAGGCATAACTTGTGAAGGAAAGAATTCCCATACGGTGTGACATTTGGGTATGGCCCAGCCCACGAGTCCAACTTAAACAAATAGCGGCTTTTCCAAACTCATTCAAGCCTATTCTTACAATCAATTTTTCAGCAATCAATTGACATGTAATTACATACATAACTTATTGCTCAGGGGAAATGGGTTTCTGGGGCACAGTAACTTAAAAAAGGGAAACATAGCAACTCTTTTGGATTTTCAAAGTGACTGTAACTTTGTCTTACCTTTGTAACCTTGCCCCTTCTTGTTCTTTTGTTGCCTCTGCTTGTATTGCTTCGAATTTGAGCGCAACAAATCGGCTATTTCCTGAACAATTACTTGTAAAGTTTGCCGTAAGTCGTGACCAATTTGATTATAAATCGAATTGTACTGCTGGGAAAGAACATAGGAGATGTTGAGTTACGTTTCAAGAATGAATGTTTATTTTCAAAAGAATTGGATATACAACAATAAAATATTAAAAATGCAATAGCGATAAAAACGATAATGAACAAGAGAGCGTGGTATTTTTTGTTTTTTATATGAAGTAAGAGAAATACAACAAAGCTATCCCGAACTTGCTATAGGTAATATGGATATTATTTACGTCATGTATTGTAAAATAAGCGAAAATTAACTTTTTGCATACATGTCTTATGGGCATGCAGTAGTAATTACATACTTTAGATAAAGAACAGTTTTCTCCCTTACCACTATTATTAGTGCTAAAGAAATATGATTAAAGAATAATTTTCCTGTTTAAGCTCTAATGATGGGGAAAACATTTCCCAAAACTAAATTTATATCGAGTAGTTTTCGTAACAGGTAAGAAAACTGAGGAATTGATTACCAAAAGTGGGTCTAACTGGTAGTTCATAAGCTTTGAAGGAGGCTATTTGTTACACAATGGGAGGAACGAAAACGTTTTATAACTTACAAAAACAACTGATTTAGAACTAGGGCAAACAATTGATATGTTTGTAAATCAGGTTTAAAAACATTGAAGAGTTCTGTTAATAGAGAAAAGACTTTTGAGTTTTCTAATTTTGTTATTTTAGTGGCTCTCTCATTTTTATTCCCTCCTCCTAAACTGATAAGGATCACATTCCTGCATCTTTTCATTTTTTTCTTTGAATAAAGTGATCTTTCATTTTAGGTGAAAACTTCAAACAAGCTTTCATTTTCTCAGTGGCTTCATAACATGCCTATTATTTTGTATAGATATGTAAAGTGAGGTAAAGGAAACAAAACCATTTATTTAGTCTTTAGTCTTTTGTATTCCATAATTGAGACGTTAAAGTCTAATTTGGCAAGGCTTTCCAATATTGATTGATATTAAAATCATTCTCTACAACTTAATTTGGAAAGAGTATTGCATCGATTTATAATGTTACAGACCATTTAAAATGAAAATCTATTATAAACACTTACCTGAGATAAGTTTGTTGATCAATTCTCCTTTCTCATATGCTTTATGTCATGACTTATGTAATGACGTTCTATCTTCGTGCCAAGGAAAACATGATCAAATGAGGGAAAGTATGTCTTTTTGCGATGATCGTATAATTCGATAATGCGGCCAATTTGCTATAAATGATCCCTCTTAGTTATTGACAATAACAGAAGTTAAAATTTAACATACAATTCCTCACTTTTGTTTAATTTTATTTTTATGGGATCAAAGTGTGACGTCATAGTACTATGTGGCAAATTTACCCCTTCCTTCAGTATATTAGAACAGTGTTTACTTAAAACTAATGTTTGCATAATTCCCAAACCAACATGTATCACCGATACATTGTCGAAGGGCATTGCCTTTCATGAAGTGTTTATCAGTGACAACACCAGAAAGAGGGCAGTCGGAGTCAAGTAAGGGACTGTATGAAGAGTCTAGGTCTAGGGTCTTGATTTGATCCTGGTCCTAATTGAACTGTTGCGGAATAGTTACAAGCTATTTTCCGGCACTAGTTTACAGTCTCTCTGTGCCATAACTATTCAAATTATCTACCAAATATGGTAAAAAGACACTTTAAACTTTGGGGGAAAATGGTAAGGGGTGGGAGGGCTAGTATTTCCCATTGGTTCCTGTAATCCAGTCTCCGCTTTGGAGGAAATTCCTCTGAAGCACAAAAATGTAATATCTAACCACACGTTAACACAAGCAAAACAGTTAAATGCTTTTTGCTGATATTATATATATATATATATATAAGACAAATATAAATAAATAAACATATATATATATATATATATATATATATATATATAAGACAAATATAAATAAATAAACATATATATATATATATATATATATATATATGAGTTAGACCATTATTTCACTTACCAGATTACGACCATGGAGAATATTATGTAGATATTCTAGAACAGAATCGGAAGGGTTGTTTCTCGTTCTGGCGATCTTCTTTCCCTGGAAATCACTATAGGGGGTCTCTTTCCGAGAATCCATATTTTTTGCCGCAGTCCGATGAAAGGAATTAGGAAAGGGGTTATCGAAACGCATTTGATATGTTGAAGGACTGCCCATGGGTTTGATTGTAAAAGTGTGAGTTCGGTGGACAAACCATATTAAGATTATTATTAGCAGACCGGGACGTAAAGAAGAGGTGAAAGGGGCCATTGGTTACTGGAGGATGGCTGAACAGTTACCTAAAATGCAAAAAGAGTTATGTCAAAATTTAAATGAAGTAAATGCTTATGCTCTCATTCATGTTTAATATTCCAAGAAACGCATTTTTAGTCTGACATGTACATCCTACAGTGGGCAATGAAGCAATGAAAGAAGTTATAATACTAAAGATCTATAAGCACGATGTCAGTCTTTATTGCTGCTGTCGCATGAGTCAGATAAATTGGTCCAAAACTGACCCTGTAAACTTTAAACGCGATAAACTGTGATGTACCTTGTTACGTCGCATCAAGACGTATACTCTCATTTATTGTGACATGACAATATACGTTGTAGAGTAGGGATTTTTAATTGTTTCCGAACGAGGGCACCTTTGCTTGAAATTTTACTTTTAATTAATTGCAGTAGCTAACTGTTTTTCATATTAAAATTTGGGTAAATCGAATCTTCTGAGGGGCCATTTTAGTAGACGTCGCGGGTTGCAAATGGCACAGGGACCGCACTTGAAGACTTACTTGGTTATAGAGCATTGTAAGGAAGCACCGCAAAAGGCGCGATTGTCCAACAGACTAATGACTGCTGGATACACCTTAACGACGCATCGTGTAAATAGACCTTAATGCATGTTAAGTGATTTGCCCTTCTATCGTTTTGGAATAGATACCTTTTACTTTTCGATCAGAGTGTTTAGGCAGTCTGCAGGAATAGTCTACTCAAGTTACTTATGAAGCACTACGGTAGGATGAAGGGCACCTCGGGAAGGAAATGTCTTATTGAGAGCGCTGAGACACATTTGGTGACGCATATATTCCGTGGGTAAATAATAGACAAGTTGGGAAATTCGGTACTTCCGGTCAGGTCACAAGGTCAAGTGTACCATGACAACGGTAACGTATTTAGCTCTGCGTGCTCGGCATGCAACACCCGCGCTGGGACACTGTAAGCGTGGTACACTTAACCTTTGACCCATTCCCATATTGCATTGCGTGGAAACATTTCCCAACTCGTCTATTAAAGAGGACCAGTCGTCATTTCGGTAGACAGACTGTTTCGGTGATTTCGTGTCAAGCAATCTCAGGGCTTAAAAAACCATTAACCACAGAAAGCACATTAAACTGTGTTCAGACAAAAGAAGGTCAAAGCATACCTTCAATTTCTACGATATAGTAGTAAAACTTTTTTCGATGCCCCCCCCCCCCATGAAAAATTGACGACCAGTTATATTTAATTCTTATTTCATAGCAATATTACATACAGCAATATACCATCTTTGACACTAACCTTTATAAATTACACGTGGCCTAGACCTTAGGGATTCCAAATTTGTGAAAGGACAACTCTTAACATTGAGGCTATTTATTTGAAATGCAATTTAGCAGTAGAGAGATTTCTCCTTTTTGGAGAATCTAGCTTTCCATGATCAGGAGAAAAAAGATGATCATAGGCGCCACAATTTGCCTATTTTGCCCACAATTCCACGCGGTTTGTATGTATATTTTCAGTAGTGAATGGCTTTTGGAACCCCTTGCAAAATTTGTTGGTGTATTGTCATAGCAACCAAAATCCTACGTCCTTATTGGTGGCTCACAACGCCAATTTTGAGAAAAATTCAGTTTTTGAGTGGTCTTCGTTCTTGCTAAA
Organism: Holothuria leucospilota; assembly: GCA_029531755.1. Taxonomy (NCBI): domain Eukaryota; kingdom Metazoa; phylum Echinodermata; class Holothuroidea; order Aspidochirotida; family Holothuriidae; genus Holothuria; species Holothuria leucospilota. Next base: position 7,663,678 of record CM055981.1, read on the forward strand.
ACAAGTCTACATTAGGCTAGCAAGCCTGTGAACTGTGTTGAATAAGGTGTCCCCCATTCGGGAGAACTTTGGGTTTCTCCAAAACGGGAGAATCTCCCAGACTGTGTATGCTTACTGGCAAATAAATCACATCATGTTGTAGCGCTACCCTTGTAAGTGTATTAAATAGTTAAAGAAAATTGTATCTATAATCCAACAGCTGTTCTTCACCAAAAGAATGGGAAGTCTAGATGTAAGTACTTTCCTCAAAATCACTTATTACACAAATTAATTTAGTACTAAATAAGCAGACGACAATCTAAGTTACTACATGACCAAGCCATCACCAAAATTCATTTTTAAACAAAATTCACCTCGTAAGAGTGTTGCAGGCATTTCAAGGTAGCATCATCGCACATCATTTGCAATGTAAAGAAGTGTCATGCTACCTTTTACTCATTCCCATAATTCTTTACAGTTTCTAATTTGCTGGCATGGTTTTTAAGTAAAGATTACACTTTGAGTTGGATCACGACTTGCTCTCTAACCTACAATATGCCCCTTCTATAACAACGTATTTCCTCCTCCATCGGGTTATGTCCACTACATTCAATACCCTACACCATGGGTGAAATAACACATTTGTGAATAAGGGTTCACTGTTAAGGACCAAACACAATAACACAAGAACACTAAAGAAAGTCATTGAATTAAGCTCCCATTCATGTCAGACTTTATCATGAAAACTAAAATAAATCTGGCTCAAATTGTCTGCCGGAGACTCCTATGGCAAGCCTCCGCCTCTCAAATTAAGTATGCAATGTCTAATTTTCGTTTGTAATCCAGTGGTTTTGGCTGGACAAGTGCTTTGCATTGCTAAATGCGTATCAATTACCCTATTTTGATGAGATTTTGTAACAAACAGCTTAAATGGAAACGCCCTACAGTGTTTATATCATTCATTAAATCGGTTAACAAATACGAACTTTTATGGACGTGTCAAAACAGCATGAGTTCTTCAATTGTATTAAGCAAAACGGTTGTGAACCCAACTGAACTTTTGCAACAAATGTAGCCGAAGCCCACCTAGCTTTAATAAGGACAGACGCATATTTTCAGGTGAAAATTGTTAGCATTTATTTCTTTCAAGAAACTTTCGTTTGGCATGCGAAAGAACCAGAATTTGGAGCAAAATAAATAAACACATTCTTGGGCGTCATGGGTAGTTTTGTCTAACAAAACTTGAGTCGATATTTAATTTGTCCATGTTTACATTGATGGTTTTTGCAAGATCAGATTGCAAGATCGGTGTAACCATAAATTGAATCAAGTGAAGATAAGTTGGTACGTAAAGATTTCAACTCATGCTCAAAGAAATGAATGACTTCCGCTTCAGTTTAATCTCAGAGGTTGATATTAAATACCGCAGCATCCTCTTAAACCACACCCGTAGGGAAATTTTTCCTGGCTTGAATCGTGAGCTGGAATTCATCGTTACAATGATAGCTTTAGACATTTCATCTACCGTATGGAACATTAAAGTCATTTTAAGTAAGGTTAGGGGGTATTTCAAACCATAAGTACCCCTTAAAGAAATGCACCGAAGGGGCGCTCATCACCGGAAATGATAGCTTTGGAATTTGTGTGACTACTTATTTCCCATTTTAATTTTGTGAATTGGCAAACATCCGTCATGCAACTTCTTTATACATTTCTAAAATATGCTTAACCTGTTTGTACCCTTTTACATAGGAGGATTGAAGGTATTTGCAATCCAAGTATCCATCAAGAAAAAAACTAACAGTTAAACCAACAAAGGCAGGATACTGGAGGAAGTAACAGTTTTTGTGGTTTTATCGTGATGTCAATCAAACTTAAAGAGTAATATATAGTACGCGTATCATATGAGGATCATTTTGTCGCGCTAGGATCCACTAATAATCCATACATCTGTCAGGAAATAAAATAGTACAAACAAATAAAGAAAGGATATAACTTTTCATTTCATTTTGGCAGACGTGCAGTTTCGGTGAGTTTGGCTCGAGTTATCTCAGGGCTAATCCAAACATTGACAAGACAAATACATTAAATTTTGTTTCAAAGAGTGATTCAATATTAGTACATTTACTTTCTGCGTATTAAAGTTGTAGAATTTTCGATACGCCTCCCAAGCAAAATATGACGGTCAGTCACATTTAAATGGTAATTTCAACTAGATGTATCACATGGAGATTATTTTACCGCTCTTACGTACACCTTACAAAGAAGGATTGTGACAATGATGGCAAAGAAAATTAAAACCAAAGATTTGAAAAAGATTTAATTTGCTTTAAAGAAAAAGAAATTTACTTACATCCATATCTTGAAAAGTTTTCAACTTAGTTACCATAGACCCTCTATCAATGTATGTCCTTTATCCACCGGTGATTGGTGAAAAGGTAGTTTCCAATCTGGGAAAACTCATACAATTACTTGGATGGTTTGCTTTAACTTCCAGTGGAATAATTTGAGCGCATCGAACCACTTGTGAATGGGGAGATCTGGCAGAATGCCCGTAGAGAAGATTACTGTTGCAGGGTAGTTATTGTATACACATTCTTAGGAAAGGCACTTCCTCCTGGGTCTTAAATAGTTAGGAGAAAGAAATGAAACACTTTGGCACACAAATTTAGAACAGAAATGATGTTTTAGGAGAAACAAGAATTTAAGCAAATAGATTTTGCGCAAAAGGTGTCAATTTTCTCTACTATTTACCCTAAAGGAACAATAATTAGTTAGTGAATCCTTTAACACAGAACTTATACCATGATATCTGAAAAAAGGCACGGAAAGGGCATTTCTTTTTCTGAAAGGCCTATAATGTGAACGTTGGAACCCTTCTCAGAAATGGACCTACTATTAGTTGCATGTCAACGAAACAAAGCCGCAACCCTCTTTTAATTTAATCAAGGGTTTGGACAATAAATCTATCTAACGACTGCTTGTCATGAAGAAGGATGTGAATGCGGGAAGAATGAATAAAATCATCCTTGAACAAGTTTCAGGATCATAATTCCATTTAAAAGCTCTATCAATTACGTAAGGATGCAAGCCAAGAAGCCACAACTACTGCTCAATCAATCTCCGCGGACTTTTCTTCTCCAACACTTCGTCAGAGGTTGATAAAAGTATGTTACAGGTGAGGACACCTTCAATCACGAGATGTCAAGGGACATAGAACTTTTTATATCTGACCTACACAGTGAATATTTTGTGGGAACGTAATGCAATTAAACTCATTTGTCGATCTTTATTTGCTCTAAATCCAAGTATGTATTCCTAGAATTTATTGAGAGACCAATCCTTACAACGAAAGAGTAAACACTTAATGTCTTGCAAACTTTACCGGTACTGCTGGAATAGACCACAGTTTTATGATCTGTATACAATCAGTTCCGTACAAAATTCCAAAAAAGTGACTATAGAAGAGAATGTCGAAAGCTGAATAGACTGACACTAAAGCACCGTGAGTTGCTAGGCACTTACCGGAAGATTTTAGATACAAGGGGTTACCACGAGGTCTAAATGCAAGACTCTTGCAACGGATCAGTATATGGAGCAATTTCCTGATCTCGGGGTATTCGCAAAATTCAGGGAATTAGAGTAAAGCATTTATCTTTCTCAAATGGTATTGAAAGCTCTTTACAAAAATAAAAAAAGTTGACCTTTTATAGTCGGAGTAGTGGCCGGTCGATTAGATGATTCAGAGATTTCATATTTTTGTGTGTGTGTGTGTGTGTGTGGGGGGGGGGGGTATGATGATAGGTGGTTGCATAGGGCGTTTAACCGTACACCCATTCAAAATGTCCTTCAGTAACTGGTGAACAATGATTTACGCCAAGTGTGCATTTCACATTGAAAAAATTTTACCTTGTATGAGAATTCCTCGTTATTTCTATAGTCTACTTTCTTTTCCTTTTAACTATATTTTGTTACCGTCTACAGTACGACAGGCTAACATTATTTCTGAAAATTACGTGTGTGTTGGGGGTGCCAAACACGCTTTTGCCCCTTGGTAGTCTTAGAAACGGAGAACCTGCTCCTTCTTCCCATCTTTTCTCTGTCTCTACTCCTTTGAAAGTGGACCAAGAACTGCTGGATTATAGGGCAAAATTAACACTGCCCACATAATAGTTGCAAAGCTACAATTAAGTCCTCATTGTAGCTTAATGAATATCCACTTTAACGATATAAAATTTGGACGGTCGATTGCCCACGTCCACTAATACTGCACACTGGAGGATAAAAGGATAGCAGGCCAAGGCAATAGCATAGAGAAACCAGTAAGCGTGCTATGAAATATCTTGTTTTTTAAAAATCGTATTATAGTATAACGTCTATCATAATGGTCTTTTACCTTTCAATATGTCAGTTTGTAATCTGGTAACCAACAAACCCCATTTTTCATCTCTCCTTTTCAAATTCCGATGACACTGTCCTACGAAGAAGTGAAGTGGACAAACTGATAGTCACAGATAGTATTTACGGAACAGTTTAAGCCAAAAATAACTTTCAAGACCATTTAAAAGAACTGGTAAGGGTTTGAACCAAGAGTCAGAAGTAAGGTAGAGTTGTACATTTTCTTTTGGCCTTTGGGTGATTGCTTAAATTTACAGATATACCATTCTGCAAAATAACCGTTATCGGCTATCTGGGAAAAATCATAATTGCCCAAAGGATCAAAAGAATGGCTCGACAGATTCGGAAACCAAAGTGCTTAACTTCAGGAAGTGGTGCCGGATAGGTAAGAAGGCAAGTGCTAAAGGTATGTAGCAAGAAGTGCTAAAATTTCGTTCGGTTGATTTTTGCCTCAATTTTGAGCAAATTTGCTAGGTACATTTTACCAAACCTTCCTAAGAATGCTGCAGGGACTTTATTCCAAAAGCATAGATTTTGTTACTTTTTAAGTTAAGTATCTGGATACATAACAACTAATACTGATTGTTTCTCTACCAGTTTCAAGCGGTGAGAACCTTGCTCGTTTTACATATAAAGTGAACGCACGGTTAAGCATATCTATTATCCACTCGCAACCATGCAACTTCCCATATTCTGAAAAAATCTATTAAACGTTCTGTGAGACATACGAAATCCGACCTTAATGACTTCGTTTTAGGAGACTTGCAGTTTTGTTATAAATGTGGCAGTAAGCCAGCTTTACCAGAGTGAGAAAGCATAATCGAAATGACTGACGCGTAATCAAAGATACTGCATGAAAATCTCCATAATAGACGAGTTGTAAAATTAGATTTTGCTGTACCATAAAGTACCACAGATCAAGTCCACAGATACTTCCCCAAGGATACGGAGTTTTCGAACGACTTTTTTTGTCTTCTTCAATTTACCGTCAAAGTGTCCAACCTTTTGGGCTCAAGTTAAGAATATTAACTTCAAAAAGAACTTTTCCTTTAAAGAAAATTTTCTTGATCAGTGATTGATGTCTAGAGGTCCATAGTTTTAAACTCGAAAATTGCTCGTGATTATACAAAATTGCTGCCTTGCACACGCAGTCTCTGTTATGGTGCACTTTCCTTCCCAGCATGCATTGTAAATCGATGTTTCCCAACTCGCTTATTAAGTCTCATTTTCTGTACAAAGTTTGAGACGACTCCTTGTATTGGTAATATTTGTGGCAAAAACCTCATCAGTTATGCAAACATATCAGGTACTTCTTAAAGTTTAAAGTTTTAATTAATATTTAGCTAACTTTCGATTTAGATTGGAATCAAAATAGAGTCTTGCTTCTTTTTGACGATTGATTAGTTTGAAAATTTCAGCACTTGTTAAAAAACTTGGCAGAATGAAAATGAACTGGATATTCTTATTTTAATTTCCTTAAACTATGTAATTCAATACTTGCGAGGAAATGCAATGGTCACCATCCTTGGATGCTTATTCTTCACTTGATTGCTAAGGATGGATGACACCAACAATTTGTTTACACTCTTCCTCACTCAGTAGGTGTGTGACCAAAGTATACCCAAGCTGCAGCACACCTTGTTACTGTATCATTATTCATTAAAAACCAGTTTAAAATGTACAATTTGACGTTTTATGGCATCGTCTGCATACCGGTTCATGAGGACTATTTTGGTTCCTCCCATTTTAGTTGAGTAATGCGAAAGCCTTCACATATTCTCGCAAGATGACTATGTTGTTTTCATCTGGAGATGGGTAAGGATATCACAGATTGTGCTTTCCTCCTACACAGGGATAATGATCTTTTAAAGTTAAGAAAAACGCCTTAAATTACTGTCCTCCGTTGTGTATTTCGCAATATTCTTTTCATTTTTAAGTTTCTGTTAAGAATTTTTCAATGATAATTTTTCTGCCACACACCTTCGAACGGTATCTTCCATGAATATCATTCATATTTGGAGTCTGTGATATTACTCTTTGTTACAATCTGAAAAACTCATCCAAATGTTTTTCATAAATTTGGATCCTACATTTTATGTATTCCTAAAAATAATATATTTTGTAAACTAAAATTTTCGATATAAATGATAATTCCTGGTTGGCTACGGGCACTTCATACCTCATTTCTAATTGTAAAATCTATTTCAAGTACAAGTGAGGCGTTCTAAGATTTTTATGGTACTCTCGTCCTTCCTTTCGAGTGGATTACAATACTCTAATTATTGTCCAATCATGTTCACAAAGGGTGCTAGTCATATCATGAATTCTGACGTTCTATATGGAGTTTGACGTTGGGTTAATGTAAAGTATATGATGAATTCTTTGATTTTTCAAAACACGTAGTAGAAGCTCCGTGTTGACATCAAACAATGTCCAAAGATGAGGGAGGATAAACTGTTGCAACAGGAAAATGAAGACATAATCTTCACCTAAGGCTTAGTAAGATTATGAAGCATTAATCTGGTCGTCGTGTGAAGTTCCATTGTATATGCTTTTAGTTTCCAAACACTGACATCCATGTGTAGCTTTGAACCGTTCCTACATATGGTACCAAAATGGGCAACCAAAACAGACTATTTTAATGTTGAAACAACAAATCGCATGAACAGTTCAGATAACTTGGTAGTGGGAAAAAGAGTGGTTAAAGATAACTCCCTAGTGGAAATTTAATTTCTTAGATGTAGATTTAAGAACACCGGTTCCATATGAAATTTCCAAAAAAGTAGATGTATGTCAATTGTGGAGATCGCGCAAATTTTGAATTTCTCCACTTGTTCAAAGTCAAAAAGTTCTCCAAACACATTGTGAAGAACTTCTAATTCTTCGCGACTCTTTCATTTATCAGAAACAAGACCTACGTCGTAGTTGGTACAAACAAAAAAGACACCAGAATGAAGTAGACTTTAAAAATGATGTGTTAGGAAAAAAGATGTGCCTTGGTCTGATGTTTGACGTTTATATCACCCAATTATTGGCATGGGCACAATCAAGCCCAACCGTAACCTTCCAAGTTTCGTTCTTAAGCCAGCCGAGACCAAACAGGTGGGGTTTGGGCATAAGCCAGTCCACCCACAACGACCAAACTCCCAGATCATCCTTACTTAAGCAAGGTTCCATGAAACGATCTGTATAGTTGACAGGATCTGTTCAATGATATGCAAATTCAAAGCGCACAAAATATACAAATGGAAGAGAGATTAATGTGAACCTTAAATTGAGTTTACTTCGATACACAGAGAATGGGAAGGTAACTTTCTAATGGTAATCTTGCTACCGTTAGAAAAGTTTGTTGACATCCATAAAGGTTAGTCTTGGGTTGTTGCTTCTGGGACGTGGCGTACATGTTATATGACTCTTCTTTCATATGTGTTCGAATTTACAAAATAGAGTTGGTAGCTTCCAACAAAACATAAGTCAAAGGAAACATACATTTTTATAACAGGAGGTTTATCACTTACATAATACCTTTCGTGGATTAAAGATGTATCAATAAAGTACTCCACAGTCTTAAAATATTGATTACAAATATGTGAGGAAATGGTTCAAGCAATCTGGTTAAATAAGAGAACTTAATTGAATGAGGTATTCCTTCAATGATCTGAAAGCCTTGACCACTAATATGTTTGTTGGTGGTATTGTTATTGAGATGTTAGACACTACCAAAATGCGCTCCATTTATGTATTACTTCTCAAGGCAAAGATGAATTATATGATAAATAATCTTCACAAAAAATCCACCAAGCTATGATATGAGTATTTTAAACTTTCCTTCAGTAAGTGTACAAACCAAAGAGGATGATAAGCCTTCCTTTTAAATGAGATCTATTTGGCACGACATAAACTAAAACACAACGAACATTTTGCTCACATTAGTTACAAGCAACATTACACCAAGTTTCTAACTTCTTACCGAAGCCGCATTGTTTTAATAAAGTTTAGGTTGATTTGGAATGGGTTAACAAATACAAGAAGTGTGATAGAATAGAATCACGGGATTGATTCTATTGTTAAAAAATAAACAGGAACCAGCAGAAACCATCAAAACCACATTTGCAATACTGGTGTAAACTAATTGACAGTGGTGAATTATTACTTTGGTTTTTCAACGCTTTTAGAAAATATTGCATTTTATGAATAAAACTTACCCTTTTCCATCCAAAGAAATATTCGCAACCTTTCAAAAGTTACATGGGAAAATTATGTTTATAAACGCTTTGCGAGCTAACCAGTACTGAAAGTATTCCAAATAGTAGGGCATACTCACGCTAAGTTAACTTGACAGCTATAATGACACACATGTGAAAACTCTGCAATCTTCCTCTCCAGATGTCATCCATGCACTTGAAAGTTGAAATCAGGAACTTATTTTGGACGAGTGAGTGCCGATGAAATATTGCCTATTGAACTCTAGCGGCGAGATTCAACTCTAATAAGGATTTCACGGCTATCTATGACGTCGACTTGTTATTCATGAGAGGACAATTCCGTGCGTGTTAGTTAAAACGTAACTTTGTTTGGGAAAAGCAATCTTGATTGAGCACGATAAAAATGTCAAAACGTTCACAATACGTTATTCACAAGAGCATATTGCTCCCTTTACTCACATGTATCAGCTTTCACGATTCAAAACTACGCCAAGATAACTCTCTTTCCATCTTTCAGATCTGGGTTGTGAAAATGTAAATGTTTCCTTTTTAATTCCATTCATCCTATAATTGCTAAGATAAGATGAAATGGACTTATTAGAATATTTTACTCCAAGTATATTTTAGGTTTATTTGAAATACTTTTCTTGTTTGCAAAAGATTAAATTTACAGACATGTTTGTGCGTTATTTTATTTGAGCAGTTGGGGCATTCCAAGCTCTGTAGGGAAACAAAGACTTATCCAGAAAATGAATGTATCACTTATTTTAATCATTCTTGTACCAATCAAAATATCATATGTACGTAAGTTCAGGTTCTGCTTTACCAACTGGTTCTCCTTTACATTACACACTAAATTTTGTGGCATCGTGACCCTTGTGGAAGTTTACAACTGTGATGGGGTGGTGGTTCCTCTTTGACTCTTTACTCAGTTACCATTTACCAGGCGCGGAGCCAAGGGAGGGGGAGAAGGAGGCAGCCACCTCCCTTGAGCATAATTTTGGAAGTTTTTAATGTTTGCTAGTGTTTCCTCTATTTATATGAGGTAAATAGGCCTGGGAAGTGCCATTTTCAGCGATGTGGGAGGTATTTTGGGCCAAAATTTTCTTGCGCTTTGCGCCAACCCATGGTGGCGCAGAGCACTGAGAGTCTGTCTATGGGCTTCTTCCCCCTTGAAAAATTCCTGGCTACATCCCTGCCATTTACTCTGTCACCGTTTCGAAAAACAAAGGCTGTGATGCGATAAAAAGGTAGATATTTCAACTCCCTTCATTTTTGCACGTTAACCTCCATTTATTCCACATCACCGTCATCACATATTCAGCATATCTATTCAGGAACATGATCTATATGACCGTCTTAAAAAAACATTCGGAGAATGCTCTTGTATTATTGATGCGCCACGTTATACATGAGTCAAGGTTATCAGTTGTATTAACATTATCCAAGTAGCGTTAGACGAACTTTAGATAATTCACGCACAAAACCGCTATAGAGTCGTGCAGTTACGACATCGATTTTGTGGACAAATATAAGCTTAGTCGCAAATGCAGGGCCGTCGGAAGCGGGGGGGGGGGGCAGACAATTAAAAGTAATGAATACGGTATCACTCAAAAAATTATATCACCCATCATTCATTTGTGAACGTGCGATAAACAGACAACCATGGAGAGCGAGTAGATAAGTTGAATCTCATCGAAGTTGCAAATGAGTTTGTTGAAAAGAATGACAGAAGGCGAAGTCTGTTTGGCAAATTGAACCATAAACAAGTTAAACAGTATTTCCACATGAACAAAGCATTCAGTTTTATCAGATAATCCACTCATTTTATGACACGAGAACTAGAGAAGTAGCTGAACGGTGCTTTATCTTAAGTTCTGATTAATAGGAGTTCCACATATAACTAATCTCTGCCATCTAAATCACACACCGCGTAGCGTATCTATACCCGTCTTTTCAATAAGCACGAGTCAGCCCCCCCAATCCAAAATACCTTCCGACGGCACTGAAATGAGAATCGCAGTTCGCAGTATATTACAAAGCAGTGCCTCAGAACGCCTCCCGCTTGAATGGATGCACACAGAAGTTATCCTTTGTGTATTGAATATGCAAACTCTGCCCCCCAAGCTGACTCCATACGTACCAATAAAGTTGTTTACACGTCTTATGTACAAATTATTATCTGTAACTAATATGGGTATTCATGCTTCTTTATTTTCAAGTCAAAGTTTATCATAACTTCCATGAAATGTACTATTAACTGCAGCATGAAAGCAAAAAAATGGACAATAACTTCGTACATTATGTTATCATGTGGTGTGTAAATTTCATTCGAAAGTAGACTCTCTTGTCAAACTTATGCTCGATTAACATACATATAAAAACGTTTTGAATGCAACTTATGAATTGACTCATGATAATGTTGACACTACATCAGTATCAGGTGTCATGTACAGTTTTAATTCCGAATTGATATGTTAAAACCTTGTTTATCTGAGCTTGTTCAGTATACATACAGTCAGACTCCTGATATTCATGCACAGAACAAAATCACAAATTGCTGGTAGTGGTTTTGCCGATGATATCATTTTCTTTGAGGGAAAAGGCTTTGCACATCTAAATGTTTGCACCTTTCTTCCAAGGATGTCTTCTTACCCTAAGCTGCAGTAATGTGTTTTATTGAAACTTTCCTCAATATTGTCTCCGACAGCGAGTACTATCTATCAGCAATTATTCTCTTATTCCCTGAGACAGAAAACTATCTGATTGTGGAGTATGCTCGTGTATTCGAAATGACATTGCATTCAATCACCGGTTGAATTTAAACCACCTTGATCTTCAAATTTCTTGAGTTCAAGTCTTGTTAACAAAGTCGAAACCCATTTTTTTGTGGAATGCATTTCAATAGGACCTATGTTTCAAAAGCGAACTGCTTTAAAAGTGAAAAGACTATTGTTATTGGTTATTTTTAGATTTCAATTCTTCAAGGACTGAAGAAAAAGGTTACAGAAGATTCTGTGTTGATTTTACTCTTAATGAAATGATATCCGGTCCCACTCATGTCCCCTGCACGGTAGACTCTTTGACTATTAATCTTATTCTATTGTCTGACTTTGATAACATTTGCAGAAGTATGATGCTTTCCTTCGGTCTAAGTCATCACTTCCTCACATTTTGTACAGGAAGCAACACCAAGGAAATTTTGCTAACCACAAAACTATCCACATTTAAACTATGAAACTTTGCTCATGCCGCTTTTCAGGAGAAAACATATTTTAGCTAATTGAACGGAAGATTAATCATATGAAAATGTTCAGCAGACTTGGTTTTATTCAAATGCCTTCCTGATTCCCTGCCGAAGGCGAAAGGAATCTATGCTATCACGCTGGCTAGTGCATGTATGTGGGTGTATATATTTAGGTGTGCTCATTACTTGTAAACATGCTGTCTTGAGATAGCATTCATGGACACCATTCATACTTGGTATATGAATTTATCACACTAAGAGAAAGAACCTCGTTGTCTTTAGTAGAGGTTAAAGGCCATCTGAGGTCACCAGAGATCAAAAACCCAAAATATTGGAAATAGGATATCTCAAAGTAAAAAGCACGGGTACTATTCGTACTCAGAATGTGGATACGTGATGGTCAGTAAATGAACACTACTGTTTTGGTAGAGGGAAAGGGTTATCTGAGGTCAGCAGGGGTGAAACTACGAAAACCGAAAAAATTGCTTGTTAACACGTTATCTCACGATAAGAATGATGGATTCTTCTCACAATTACCATAAAAATTTGTCATATTACGAGAAAAAAACCCTATTATTTTTTAGGGAAATCAGAGGTCATCTGAGGTCAACAGAAGTCAATAATAGAAAAACTTGTGAATATATTTCATGAGAAAAAGGATGAACATTTTCATACGTGGTCTATAGCTTGGTCATATTAAGAAAAATTACTGTATTGTTTTTGTAGAGATCGAAGGTCATGTGAGGTCACCATAGGTGAAACTACCAAAAGCTTGTCAACCGCTTGAGAATACGTTATCTCAACACAGCAAAGACTGATACTTTTCATACTGGGGTATAGATTTTTATAATCCCATTGGAGATCAGAGGTCTTTAGAGGTCACCAGAGGTCAAAAACCGAAACAATTTAAAACACACTACTTCAAGATAGCAATGATAGTTTTCTTCAAATTTGGTAAGGTATATAGAGTTTTCATATTGTGAAAAAGATGCATATCGGATATGATGATATTTCAACTATAAACATTGGGCCACACCTCCATATTATGTCATTTCGTGGCCAACGAAAAGGTAGGGCTGAATGTTTGTACCCTGCTTTCAAGGGTAAAATTATAGAGAACAATATATATCTTTTCACAAGCATTACTCTGGTAAATTCATAAGTAATTCCAACTTTATTTACCTAATGATGGACTTGTGTGAAGGATGCTGTGACTGTATTTTGATTGAAAACAGCTCACACATAACGTGTACGTTGATAGTGTAGCGGAAAGTGCACAGTGTTCCATTCTTTCGGGATGGAATTACTAAGCCTTTGGTTTTTTGTGGTATTTCATGCAGTAGATTCTGTTTCTCCTCTCAAGTTGGTTAGAGTCATATAAAAGTTGGCTCCTTAGATTTGTTTTAAGATAATTGAGGTTCTTGGCTGCAAACGACGGTTTCCGTGATTTTAGCACATATTAGAGATACCACAATTTAAAAGTGTTATGTTTTACAGTTCACGTTTTCAAAGAGTCGTAACTATCGCATTTTTGAATAAAATATTTTAAACCTTTGAAGGTCTTAAAACACTTCAGTGCTTCTTCAATACGTAAAATTCAGTGCATTCGTTTGCAGAGCAAGAAATGATGAAAGTTTCCTCTTATAGTTTAATGAGTGTTTCACATCAGTCCTCTAGAATGGTCAGCTGAGGCTGTTGGTAACGGAAAGTTACAGGTTCCTAGTAAAGCAACTGGACTTGATAGTTCCTCTACAAAGCTTTTTAATTACGGTGTCGTTATATTTCCGTACTCCTAATACACATTACCTTATTTTAACATAATGATATTGTAACTACAGTTTGAAAGCTAGTTTAGGTTACTTCTTTGGACAAAAAGGAGATAAGACAAAGGATGAGTACTGCGCTCTATTTTTATTTTGATAATTTTAGTCCTTGAAAGACCCTTCAAAACGGTTGCTTCCAACCAAGTTATTATTGTAGTAATTACATATTCTGCATGTTTTTCAGTCTGGTCTTACACAGGAGTGTTGAGTTGATACATTTCTAACATAACTTGCCAACTTAACAAGATCTAAAATGAATAAAGATACCTCATTGGGATGATGTTACTTCATCTTAAAAAAGTTTTGGCTTGGTAAATCATTACATTGTCTGGAGTAAACTAAAGGCTTGTGGTATAGTAGTTTCGATTTTAGGTGGTTGTCTTCCTATTTATCTTTTAGAATAACTGTTGGTCGACATCAATGGTAACACATTTGGTCTTACTTCTTTAACACTCATGATCATGGGTAGTCGAGACAATAATTTTCAAGTCTCAGGTGAAAGCTGCAAATTTTTGAAAGTATTTAACATCAGAAATGAAATACAAAAATTTAAGAAATTCTGGACTCCGGAATGTTGTCATTTTCAAGATGGCGTCCTAAACGGCCGCCAGTACACTAACTTACTCACAATCCACTCTAGAACTTTAATTTTGGTGTCTAGATATAGCTTTTAGGGGTCAAAGAATGCATTGAAACCAATTTAATGTTCTTGAGGGGCCACATAACCTACAAAATTCAAGATGGGACCAATATTTACATGCAAAATGGCTGTCAATACCCTAAAATGGCAATAAGTCGTTGCAGTTTTTCATAGTTTTTTTAATTTGGGGTTTTCAAGTGGGTTTAATGGGTTGATAAATTGAGTGAAGCCAAATAAAATGTTTTCCACTAACAGTACCCCAAAATAATAGCAATCTGCAAAAAAAAAAAAAAAAAAATGTAAAAAATCTGTTTTTAAAATGGCTGACCATGTATGGTAATTATTACAAGTTAAAATAATGAGAACATATTTAATGAAAAATATGCTGGACACACTGACTCTACAAATATGGCCATGGCTCATGCCAAATAATTAAAAATTATGTTTTAGGACAATTTTGTTAGAATTCAGGTCAACCAAGATGGCGGAAAAAGCAAAATGGCCTCGAATGGTATAATAAAATGGTATGATAACAAAGTAACATAAAAATGGATAATAGTAATCATTAACAATATATTTCGATTGAAGACCTCAAGTATCTTTACAGCAGATCGTACATAAACTTCAAAGAATGATTTCTGATATTTTATGCAGGACCTCATACTAACCAAGATGGCAGAAACAACAAAATGGCCGCCAATAGAACGATCAAAATGTATAAAAATAATATGACAAATAATCATTAAAAATACTTTTGACACAGTTGCTCTTAAAATCTGGCCAGAGTTTACGAAAAATCGTCCAAAATCATTTTTCAAAATATTTCGTTTGAAATTCAGGTCATTCAAGATGGCGAAAAGTCAAAATGGCCGCCAATGTAATAATTATATTAATATATCATTGTTATAGGAAAATAATCATTAAAAATACTTTTTACACGGGTTAACCTATCATGCGTCTATTTTCTGTTGTAAATATTCAAAAGGTATTTTCCTGGGCATTTCATTTAGGTTCTGGGTCAACCAAGATGGCGGATATAGCAAAACTGCCGCTAATGTTAAAATTTCAATATATTATGATAATAGGGAAAATAACCCTTACAACATATATTTGTGATGGTTGCTGTTTATATTTGGCCACATTTTGTGACAAATTTTTTAAACGAATTTTTCACAGCATTTTGTCGGAGTTAAGATCAATATCGATGGCGGAAGAAGCAAAATGGCAAGCATGGTATAATTCCAATATTTTGTAATAATAAAGAAAATAATCCTTAAAAAGTATTTGTAACACATTTAAGCCCAAAAACTCCATAGTCTTTACTAAACATTCAGAACGTATTTTTCGAGATACGTTTTACAGGTTCCAGGTCAACCATGATGATGGAAATTCTAAAATGGCTGTTCATGTATGTAGTATTTTATATTGAAATAATGAGAAATGGTTGACCTTAATTCCAACAAAAATGTTCTAAAACATAATTTTTAATTATTTGGTATGAACCATGGCCATATTTTAAGAGTCAGTGTGTCCATCTTACATATTTTTTACATAGTCAGACATTTTGGAATTTCCGACATCTTGGTTTTGGATCATGCCACCAACATGGAAATGTCATGTATGTGTTCGCAATAACCGAATATAGACATATCAAAGTTTGTCTGGAACTTGTATCACTTTGAATTATCTATGCCTTTTTTTGAATTTTGCCACGTTTGGTGGCCATTTTGAAAATATCAAAGTTCCCCATCTTGCACCGAGGGCATCTTATTTGATTAATCTAGACACTTTTATCTAATCAAATAGGTTGAAAACAGATTCTTTACAATTTTTTTCTCAGATGAATGAGATATTTGGGTTACTATAGCCAGGTACCCAGGTGCCCTTCAAATCCAAAAATTGCAGACAAAATGGCCTCAAATTGCTTCGACATGAACCTAGAAATTCACCATTGCATCTAAGATGATTGCGATGTCAATCCTTTTAAAGATCACACAAAGTTCTATTCTCATTTACCTCTCTATACTTGAAGTGTGTAAAGCAAGATAATAAAGATCAAAAACACATTAAGCAAGGGAAATTTTCTTTGACATGGCAGTAATCTTGGATGAAATGACCTTAAATCTCTACTTAAAGTTATATGAAAAAGCTAGAATGCAAAGAACTTAGACCAGTTTGGGGGAGATAGGTAGCTTTACGTAGACTCCCAGATTTTTGTCAAATGTAGGTAAAAGGGCCATTTTTGTGATTTTGGTAAAATAATATTCTGTTTCTACGTTAGACAAGGTGTTCTTTCCTAAATTAACTTCTTTAGACCCTTGTGGAGTCTTCAGATGGATGGGACCCTGGAAAAATTGTTTCAGGGAGCACAATATTTTTTCAATGTGAGGGTAAAAGTAGGTCAAATAGGTTAAATATGGCTCAAATCATTGTCCATCACGTCACTTGTCGATGAAATAAAGAACCCAAGAAGCATGGATCTGCCCATTAATGTACATGATATTAAAGCCCATTGCCTTATATAAATAAATTAAAACACATCCCAGGTCTGTATAGGTGGTTGATATCTCTACTTTTATTTTTTTTTAAGAGTACGTGTCAACAAGGTCTAAATTATGGTCAATATGGGAGTAATAGCTTCCATCTTGGATGTCATCTTGCATTCTTAGAATTCCTGTTTACTGAATGATATTCTTAATTGTCTCAATTGACTTTTTAGCTCTAAAACCAAGTGTTAGACAACAAAATGATCAGTATAGGGATAGAAAATGAATGATTTAATATCATTTAAAGAAAATGTCAGCCATCTTGGACGCCATCTTGGAAAACATGCCTTTCCGGAGGCAAGATTTTCTTAGACTTTCAGTGTGTTGCTTCTAATGTTGTAGACTAAAATCCATTGAAAACCTTTTGTAGCAATTTTTGGGGTAAGACTGTAAATTGACCTGACTAGAATTGCACTCGGCCCAGAAAACATAGGAACAAACAAGATTCTGTTAAGTTCCTCTGATCCTGGTAGGTTGCACTAGCACTGCTATAACTTGCTATAAACAAAACTATTTATTTGCCTCCAATAGAAATTGCTTCTTGAGCAAAAGAAGCTACTCTACTACAGCCTGTTGTTAGCTACAAATCAAGAATGTCTACATTAACTTTATAAGTATGATAGGTTCATTTCAAATTATGAGGATGGGTCTCAAGACGATGAAATCTACTAACATGTAATTGGGTACGTTTTCCGGATATCGCTATTTTTGTTCTGAGTAAATTGTCCTTTTGCTGGTATGCAACCTGTCATGGTCGCATTTAATTTTGCTTTTAGGAATGTTGTGGGCAAATGTATAATTATATGCTTACTCTCTTTCAGGAAACAGTGGCTTCCTTAGTTTCTCGTGTAATTTCATTTCCAACGGTTTGAATAGTTACATAAGCCGGGGATGATATTAGATGGAGATACATAGGAGATAATTTCTTTGCTCTCTATTAGTAACAAACTATAATCTCTTTTCATGTTGTTCTTGAAACTTCGATAAGCTTAATCGTTCTTAACAAATGAGCAGGACCACATTGTCGCCCGAAGTTTCCGTCTGCTACACCTGTGTGCGACATCTGTGTGAGTTGCAAACTAATTTGCGAGTTCAAACGCTTTTTGACGATTTTGGAAAATTACCAATTGGTGTCTACGTCACATGCTGACCAATGGTAAGCATTCTACAAATTGCAAAACGATGCAAGAGTTGATCAAAATCAGTAAGTAAAATTTTAATTTAGGCCCTTTACCTCATTTGCATAGAACAATAGCATTCGTCTACTGTGCGCACCTGTTTGTTTGGTGTGAATGAAAGCCGTTTTGTATCCAAGAATATTATTCTGCACCAAACAGTCAGCAATTAGGTAGACATCAAAGCCTTATCACCCTTTGCTAATGATGAGGTTGCATAGGTTCCACACAAAAGAGTTCAATGCTGTTAAATCCAATGATCCCTCATTATAGGATATTCTACACGCGCTGAAGTGAATGAAATTGGATTAGCATAAATTAAAAGTTTTCAGATGTACCCCACCTAATATCACCTACTTGCATAAACTACCACAGATATGAAAAAGGGAAATCTTCCTTCTCACGCTGTTGCTTCTGGCTGACAATATAATCTTTTCCTTGGTTATGATATTTGAAAACTGTGATAATTCCTCCCCCTCCAGAAATACTTGTGTCATATGCTTGCCCTGACTTTGATTTTGTCACTTCTGAAATGTTGTGTCCAGCTTATTCTTCAAAGATTGCATTGTGAACAAAAATTTATTTTTAACTTGGTCGGTAGCAAAAAGATCCCTCAATGGGATCACATGGGAAATATGTTGGATTTGTCAACTGTTAACATAAATATTAGGCAAGCTTCAAGTGTAGTTCTTTTGTTACTAACGTGACCTCTGACCTCCGTCCTACTTATCCACACTATGATGTATCATTGGATAAAAGCAAGAGCATTCCAGTCAATGTTAATACACAAATGCATTGCTATTTAAGTCACATTTAATCATAAAATGTGATGCAATCCCGATCAATTACTTGTCTCTTATACACCAACAGTGAAAATGAGGTGATACAAGAGCGAGTGGATAAAAAATATGTTTGCAGTCAAAGAGAAACTATTACCAAAGCTTGTGACCAACTCAGATAGTAAACACACCAAAAGGCATTAACAACCAAAAACCTTCCCTGTCCTTACCTGTGATGATTTGTTTCCAGCCCTGATAATAAGGTATTGTGTATAACATCTGGGCATAAGCAATTCTCTTGATCTATGCACAGTGGAGTGATTACGTTGACATCTGTGAGACTCCTCTATAAAATGATCGATTTTGCTTATATATTTAAAGTGACCATTAAAAGAAATCAACATATTTTGCATGAAAGGGAGTGATATTACTAAAATGTTATGAAGGGACTGAACTTCAAGAATTGTATCTACAAATTTATGAATTCATCAATAGCCCTTCTTGTGCAGTCATGGAAAGGTAAAACAATAACTCTAGAATAGTGCCTACTCTAATGCATTCTTGACGTTCTCTTCGTCTGTGTTCTTACTGCTGCTGTACACCAAAGCCCTCATTCTTCTTCGTCCTCGCCCTCTTCCACGACCCTCTACTGTCCTCATACCCCACCCCATCTATTCTCTCCTCTCATTTGATGGCCATCCTGGTCTTATTTCTTTAAGATAGGCATATAGACCTTTTAAAATGCAACTTTCAATTTTATGCCAGCTTGTAATTGATCCAGCAGACTTGTGACATAACAGACAACCCTGTTGCTGTATAGATCCATCAGAATGCATCAAAGGCGTGTTGCACCTGGTACGAGTCATTGTTTGATTTGTCAGAGGAACCTTCATCATCAATAGTTTCTTTGATTCTTGCTATATTTTTGTACATGCATGAAACTAACAAATAAGATAGTTTAAATTATTTAGGGTGGCCTGTGCTGTTAAACCATGTTTTGTGAGGTTCTCTGGTGTGGCACCCAAGGCTCGACAACCACACCTCAAATGCCCCTTTTCGTAAATCTCTTTTCCCTAGGATGTTCAAACCGATGCGCCTACTGATGATGTTTACAAATTAATATTTCATCATAACATTTCCAATGGAGGTCTAGTATCAGCTGGCGAACTAATCCACGAGTATGTCCGATGAGAAAGTTAGTCTCCTCAAGCACAGACATGTCCTTTATAATTTAATCATAGGCCTGCATATGTGCCAATTAAAACCCGTTCTCACCTATTTTGTAAGATCATTCTAAAATTCGGTACACCGACTTTCCCATCCCAACAATTTTGAGGGCCTCGAGAATTTATTTATTGCAAACATATTACAATTTCGGCGGAAGTGGAAATACATGAATATTAAAGAAAATGACGTCAAAAGATACAAATATGCAGCCATTAGTCCAAACACATTAAAATATGTAAAAAGACATAAAAACACACAAACAAAAAATAAGAAACACACAAACAAACCAGCAATTAAAACAAGGAGGCAGGAGAAAATAGTGATTACATAAGGTTACGACAACGGCAGGGGCGTAGCGAAGGTGTTATCTTTGGTGGGGGGGGGGACGAGGCTATCTCCATTGCCAAGTCTATTAATTATCTCTATTTAACAAGCTGCATCACATGTCATGATCTGGACAATGGCAACGTCCAGCCTTGAGGCAATTGGTGCAACAGAGATGGGGAGAGAGGTTTTTAGTAGTTTTAAGGAGACCAATTTCTAATGTTTTGGTTCATACATTAACATATGCAAAGATTTCGGATACTTTTAATGTGTTAGGATATTCCTCCCGTCATGCCACTATACTTCAGGAGCTGATCCTGTCCTTCAGAATTGGAATACTATGCATTCAGCATTTGAACACTAGGAGCGTCAGGCGCTCAAATACGGTGAGTGTTCAAATAGGTGTCCGGCGTTCAAAAAGGGCGAAAAAGTGTTCAAGATCTTAACACAAGCGTTCAAAATATGCTTTAGACGCCAGGATGGGTTCTGTATCTGTTTCATTTTGGTGTTCTAAGGTTAAAAGGCTGAGATTACAGTGAAGGGAAGACGCGCGCGGCACGCATTATTTTTTCCCAGGATGCATTACTTTTTTCCCAGGATGTTTGTTGGTAAACCGGATCCTCAGGGAATGGCAAAATGGTTTTGAAGTCAATGTTAGGGTTTAGAAAACGGGCTAAGGATGCCCTCTCTGTGTGTAATCGGGTGCTGCGTCCCATGATTATGAGAAAGTGAGGAATAATGTGCAGAAAGTGGTTTTTCAAGAATATCATATGACCCGAAATTGTGCGCCTATACGGAAGCCTTTAATTCCCTTTCTTTTCCCGAGTTACCGACGGACTCAGTCACTCGACCAATTACACCGTATAAGGTCTTTGAGTTGGTCGTATACGGCCGTCACATGCATAATTAATTTCCGACGGGCCTACAACTTGAATGGACCAATTAGATGAAACGGAAAATCGAAATAGCCGATAACAGACTGGCCAAGCGCTCATGTTCTCTCTTTCTCCTTTTTTCTTCTCATTCTCTTTCTTCCCTTTCACTCCCTTCCTTTCCTTTTCCCTTTCCTTCTTCTCTCTTCTTTTCTTCCTTTCCTCTTTTCCTCTTCTTTTCCTTTTCCTCTCCCCTTTTTGCCGACAGACCGGAAATCTGCCGACGGTGACCAAATATTGGAATATTTGGGGAGGGGTGGTGACACCCCCACACCCCGCTCGCTAGGGCCCTGGACAACGGGTTTAATAAGGTATGGCGCTGTTACACCGTATATTCGTTTTACATCTAGGTTTGAATTATAGGCGTTTACTCCGCAGGTGCATGCTATGCTCCGCATCGTTCCTTTCGAACCTTTTGGCAAGTAACGGCAAATTGTTTACATAAGTGGCTTCTGAGATCGTCCGTGCTTTCCGCTACAACCTAATTATTTTCAATAGAATTTTGGTTGTTGATAGTAAGCTAGGGATGCCGCACAGGACCATGCACCGTACTCAATTATTGGGCGCACATAAGACTTGTCAATAGCAAGTTAGTCACTGCGAGGCGTCTCGAACTTTTTCAATCTACTAAGCATATGTAATCGTTGCCCTCTCTTACTGATCAATTCACTGACATGTCTATCCCACGTGAGGTGATTCTGGACCCTAATACCGAGTAGCTTGATTTCCCTAACATCATCTAATAGGCGTATCAATAATCGCAATCGTAGGACGGTCCAGTCAGGTGCATCGCGCATGAAACAGATTGTTGATAACTATACAGGTTTTTGCAGAGTATATATCTACATTGGGAAAGGCCGATTCTTGAAAATAATGGGAGAGTATTAAGGGCAGCGGTGCATAATTTAATGTCAAAAACAACTTGTTTAATATATAACTAGCTTAATGTAAAGAGGCAGTCAGATTATGGCATGTCATAAATTGACTTAGCGCTTACCAATCGACAGAAACACCAATCTGACTAAATATCGTAATAGGGGTTACAGTAAAATACAAACATCCTTCATATATATTGTAGAGTTTTTATGATTTATACAGGAGAGCAGAAAGGGGAAACCTGTCTAGCCATCCATGCTGCGTTCATTGTAAAACGTACGAGTAATTTCAGTAGTTTGTTTATGTAAATTTAGAAATGTGAACCTCCCTTTCTGAAACTTGAATGTTAATTCTCTAGTCAGGTCATCTTTTGATATCTTGAACGGCCACTTAATTTTATCAAGTAGGAAACATATACCCAACTTTGAATGAGTCCCTCTTCTTCAATAGAATAGATTGTGCATTGCAGCGAAGTTGCCCATGTACAGACACAACCATATGTGAACTAATTAGAATGATGAAGGAAATGTACAATTACCTTGTATTTTACATCAAAGGAAAAAGGCGGAGCAATGAGAACTTTAGAGGAGAGGCAACAAGGAGCATCATAGCAAAAAAGCATCATGGTAAAGGGGAGCACAATAACCAAGAAAAGGAACGCATAATTGCACACATTCGAAATATGTTTCTTGAGCAGCACCTGTAATTGTGGAAGGCTACGACTACCACATAGTAAAACACTAACTGCCAAGGAGCAATTTACCATGATGGGAATCATGATAAGTTACAATAACAAGGATACTGTTTCGGGTGGCAATGCTATCATTTAAAACATTTCGGTGAAACAAAACATGAGAAACAGCTTTGAATAATATATACTTTCGATAGTTATAATCAAAAGAGTACATGCACTAAAAACGAATGATGGAAATGCCTATGGCTTATAAATTACAACTTCACTTCGGGTTGCTGACCAACTCAACAATTTAGGTCAAATTTGGTTTCTTTTGAAAAGCAACTTCAGATGGGGAAACAGCAGCTTGCTCTTGGATGGAAACCCAACTTACTTGACCCGACCGGGGACGTTGAACCGAACCTCCCGGTTCCTATGCCATTTTGTCGCTTCAAATGCCACCGCCTTTATCCACTCGGTCACAGCACCGGTTGTGCTAAAATTCAGTTGAAAAGCGGCAATGTAGAGCCTCAGGAATGTCAGATGTGTGCTTTTGTGACGCTCGATCTGTAGGGTTACGCATTTACAGAAACTCATCATCACTTATTTGGTAAATTTAAGGCAGTTACATAGGTTTCAAACCAATTTTTCAAACGGATCAGACTGGGAAAGCATTACCATCAATTTTAAGTTTAAAGCATATTTTGGAAATATAGTAGTTATTCACACTGTTTATCTCTGTACAAAAGGTGTCTTACTTAGCTTTTAAGTGTATTGAAGAAGAATGGAAAGCAGGCATTGCGTACTCGACGTTGGAGTTGCCATATAAATGAAACGTGAGATAAAGCTGCATATCATTTAAGGCCTTTAATGCATATATTTTATCACGCTAAGCAGCAAGAAATGTTAAGGGATACTCCAACTTCGTATGGTTCACAACTTCCTGTTCAACGTTTAAGTTAAATTTTGGAATCTTTCAAATTAAATCGGTCAATGTTATTTACACCAGTTTACTTGGGAAAACCGTAGATGAAATACTAACTTTCACTAGGCTAAGGCTTGATTACCAGCAGGTAGATCTCCAAGCCTCATTGTTTCATATGTCAATTATTTTAATGCACTTTGCCATAGCAACCGTAAAGCATACTGGATATCCCATGTTTTGACAGAATGAAAGTTTTGCAATCTGTAGAAAGACACACCATGTCATTTTCAGATGTCACACCTGGCGCCATTTTCCATTGGGACATTTGACAATGACCTTTAAAATGAAATTGAAAACAATAGGTGAGTTCGGAAATGCGTTACTTCCGGTGGGGTCACAAGGTCAGCTACCTTGACGACTTGCTCGCCTGTGTGTGTGCACTGATGTATAATATATCATAGTGCTTTAGCATATACTTCATTGGATCAGTGTTTGCGTATGGTACGCTTCATCTTTGACCCATTCTCATTGTGAATTGTGCGCAAACATTCCCTAATTCCCACCCTTTTGGAAGAACACTCACTTCGTGTTCTCGATTAGTTTTCCAACATGCGCATTGTTATTTGGTCTTTGAAAATGCTTTTAGCTCAGTTTCGCGTTTAATGTCTGGAGGATATTTCTTATCCTAGTAGTCAGGTATTCAATAATAATGGATAAGGTCATTGCCAACTGGGAAGAGGATGCAAAATACACCGTATTCGGTTTCAGTAGGTAAACCATCTAGTTTCTTAGAAGGACCTGTTTCTGTTAGGGAATACATTTTTTTCATTCAGTAATTACCCCCCTGTAGTGTAGTATGCTGGACATTGTTTACCTATATACGAGAACATCGTTGAAAGAAACAAAAGGTCTTTTGACATTTACCAAAATACACATCATTCGGCCAATTGTATTTTAAATTGCAATTTCCGTCCCTATGAATAGGTAATGAATATTAACAGAGTAATCAAGAATATTTGCTGGTGTAAGATTATAAAAAATGGGCAATTTACTTCGCAAATTGAGATAGGAAATTACATTGTAAGTTAAAATTGTCGAGCAAGTCATGTGTGTTGAACGTAAGGGTACACTAATTCACGGGATAAACATATACATGTCCAAATTTGTTGACAGTTTGGCCAATTTCAAGCCCGTATTCTTTTCGACAAATTTTAATTTCGTAAATGTGATGATTGATCAGTTTTCCAATATTCTGTTTAAATCCTTATTTGTCATGCCCTACATTGATTGTAACAAATTCTGCTTGCGTTGAACTTACTCTTTGGGTGCTACTCTAGTTTTGTACTTTTTGAAGGTGCTATTATTTTTAAAGATATAAAATTTTTGTAAATTTTAGATAGATAAACATCCACCCTGGCCTTACTACCTAAGAACATTGTGGTTAGTGATAGGAAGCATATTATTTACATTATCTTGTTTCTTTGATTACGCACAAATGTAGACGTTGTCAGGCATGTTCGTTGTCCTCGTAAATAAAGGAATTTCTTTCTTTAGGCCAAGTTTTATCAACTTTTATCCAGGGTAGATATTAAAATCGATTGCATGGCTTTAATGTGAGTCCTTAAAATTACCCCATACAAATAATACTTTGTTTCCTGACCTTTTCTCAACTCACCCTGTGGATTTATAATTAATACATTGCCACCTTCACCAGGGTTGATAACTTGTCATTCCTCATAAATATTTAAATATATCAGACTAGGGACATGGAATAATTTGTATATAATCTGCTCATGTATGTTCACAAATAAGATCAATGCAACAGAACATTTTCACGATGCTAATGTCACAAGAATGTCTTCTCGAAGGCTTCAATATGTTATCCTGGATGTTTTGGACGTACGGGGTGTCATAAAAAGGTTGTGAGGCCTTTTTGCAGCTAAGATACATAAAAAATTTAAAACTATCTTTACATACTCATTTGTTACATGTTAGTATTTAGTTGTCTTTATTGTCTTCTATTTAGGTTGTTACATGTATTGTTAATAACGTCTGGGAAATTTTTTTTGTAAGTCGATGTGAAGATCGTTAACATAGTGTAAATATAATAAAGTAAACGGTACAAGACGTCTCACAGCTTTAGCTCACTCAGACAGCTTAAACATGTCTTACTATACTTGTAATGCATAATACAATCATAGGGGACCGACCTTGTATATACAGCTGTGATCGAAAGGATGAAGAACTGAGAGAGCAGTCAACTCACCTTATCTGAAAAATATCTAAGTAACAATGAGCAGATCCTGTTATCACTAGATTATATTATGCCTTCATTTCGATTTAGACTGCTATTACATAAAACACATTGTATTTGATTTGGTGCTTATATACAAAAGTTGGTTTGAAAGTTGTGGTGAGGTCAGGATGGAATTAACACTCTTCAACATCCCATCTAAAATTAGGCAATATACTTCACTATTTTTTAATGAGCACATTTGACCTTCGCAATAAAAATAGAAGTGAATATGCTTGAGTGTCCTTTGAGACGATCGTTTCTTTTCTACAAAACGTGCACATATTTGGAAACAGACATAACTTTTAGATAACCCATTGTCTTGTCTCTTTCGATGTCATCTCAACGTTAGGAGTAGCACTGTCTATAAACATTAAAAGCAAACCTGTGAATTGGAAAGACTTCAATAGACCCTATGCATATAATCAGAGCCCCGTATCAGCCCGTGAGAGCCCCCTATAAGCCCGTGAGATCCCCTTTTGGTGGAAATCATTTTCCCCAAAAAGGGAAAATTATGACCACCATTTTGCAATTTACCCAGAATGCCACACCATTGGACAATACAATACAAAGGGTCAATCTTTTTAAATCCCTCTGGAATATTCGTACGTGTGAAGGAAAGTTCGAAACCAGGATATTCATATAGCTGGTTACATTATCTACGACCTCTGAACGCAGTTAAAGGTACTCCACCGTGTGCGTTTTACAAAAACCTTAAGAAAGACTGTGACCATGTCACAGCCTCATTACTAGACGTACAGTCGTCTCCCACTGTGTGCACAATTCGTATGCACAGCGACAGCTGAACACGTTCATTGTGCAGTGCATTGACTCAGACTGCAAACGTTCGCCGAACGACGTCGGCCTACGTGGTTAACAGCTGTATAATCGCCGCAGGCCTACAGTTCTTAACAGATTACTAGGAACTATGTAACCCATATTTTTTCAAATGATGACACAGCAACTAGTGTTCTAGAACTAATCATAGGGTAAATACTTACCGAAGCAGGCAATACCAACGCCACTGTACATGAAAAGCCAGCACACAGACTGCACACAGTCATGTTTGTTTGTTCTACCTTCACTACAACCCGACACTTACTTGAACATACGAAACGACTGTTATGAAAGCAAAACTTTGTTTATGCATAATGCCTAATTAATAAAAATTCTCCCTTTCGGGGTAAAATGGTTTTTTCCACCCAAAAGGGGAATCTCCCGGACTACCCATGGAGGCAAGCGAGTATCATTACAGCTTACACCAACAAATGTAGATAGCTGATTTGTGCAGGTCTGGTACTCGCGTAGTCTTCTACGACCGCTTGCGATGTCTGCGTCGTGCGTACAGTGTGCTTCATTGTTTTGCCTCCAAAATCTCGTTGCGTGAAGTCAATGCATAAGGTCTATATCAGTGTTTCCACTGTTCCCGAAATTACCCGAAATTCGGGCAATCTGGGTGCTCTTAGGGAAATTTTCGGGAAGTGGGATTATTTCGGGAAATTTCGGGAAATCTGGAAATGGCATGTGGCGTACAGAAATGACGTATGGATTGACAGGGCAAAATCCTGGATCAGCCATTAAAGTTAGCATTAAACAAGCGTTATTGAAAATTTCAGGAAATACCAAACCGATTTCAGGAAATTTTAGATTTCACTTCAGGAAAAATGAATTTAGAGTGTGGAAACACTGGTCTATATCACAGGCCTCGACAACAACTTTCAAAGCAACTCGCCAATTTGAGAGCGGCATAAAAATTCCTCACGCCAGAACGAAATATCTGCACGCCACATAAGTCAGCGTTACATTGTTACCGAACTACACAAAAATGTGATCAAACCAAGCGCTGATCGTTTCACCCTTATTATGGCCTAACCTTCCACAGAAACTGTCAGTCAACAGAAAATTATGCAAAACCCACTAATTAAGAGCTTTCGGCGAAGAAAATGCCGAGTTAGTCTGAGATAAGCAATTGATATAGGTTTTTTCGTTTTTATTTTTGCTACTTCCAGCACCTTCACGTCAACTCCCCTCAGCCCAAGCCCCTAGTAGGGGGAGAGCCGTGTAATTTGGACCACTCAAGCAAAGACCTAAATTTAACGAAAATCGAAAAAGAAAGAACATTTAAAAACACCAGTAAATTGTCTTTGATGAGCTAATACTGCCCATAGAACAAACTGACCGTAATATGCATACATTGGGTAAAAACTGTATTTTAAAAAATATGATCTAATGGTCGAAAAAACACACATTCTGTGTAATTTGGACCATCTTCTTGTGTTGTGTAATACGAACCACGTTGAACTATTACGAGTGTAATATGGGAAACTCATCGTGTGTAACTTTAACCACACCATACATACTATACGCTGTGTCACTGCATTTTTATATAACATGAGACTACTGGGAGTAGGCTGTTCAATTTACTAATATCACAGTTAGGTTGAATAAAAAGCTACCGAAATAACTGTTCAAACAACACCCTCTCAATCCTGTCATAACATCAAAAGTTGGATAAATGGAAAAATAAGGTTACATGTAACATGAAAATTTGGAGCTAACAATTGGATGTTACTGTATTGAGACTCTTTCATAAGTTCAAGGGGAATGCTGCCATCTGTATATTTGGTAACTGCTCGAAATGATGGTAGTCCAAATTACCAACCAGTTCAAAATACACGAATTTCCCCAAAAGTACCGTCAAATCAATTGCGGAGAGAGAAAATAATTTTGCTGGGACTAGCCTCATTCTTAACTTGGTAACTTAATCACTCACGGCTACTTAACACGGTTTCAAACTTGTAAATGATCTGACTTTCACCTACTTTTTTATTGTATTGCATTCGATTGTGAGGGATGCATGGATAAATCCCATTCCAAGAATCTCTGCAAAAAGGGCTACATTCCACCTTCAATGAGAGGGTTCCCTAACAATTGCATACCGATGAAGAGTACAAAGATCCATGCTTAACACGAAGCACGAAGCGAGCCATTTTACACAGTAATTTCCTATTGACCTTGTCGTCAACTCCGTCGAAACAGACTTTCTCAAGCCGTTTCGCTTTGTTTACAAAGTAAAGGTAACATATATTCCACAGTGTTTGCTCTCCACCCCACACGTATGATACGAAAGTTTCGGAATGCAGATGTGGTCATGGGGATGCACACCTCGAGAGGCTCAAGAACCACTCACCAAACTGGCGAGTTAAGTGTTCATGGATGAAAATGTTACTTGCCAATGGCGAGGAGGCGAGCGGTTTTGTAGAGGCCTGCTATATTACTTACCACTTTTCCTTTAGTCATTAGCTTCAAATCCCAACACATTAATCATAAAGGTTTGTATCCTCCTAGGAAATTTTAAAAACTAAATCACCCCCTTTAATTGGCACACATTGAAAGGTAATCGACACGTACTGCATACTAGCAAAAGTACACAAATCCTGAAAGCTGGTCATACTTGCTACAAACAAAATTTCAGAAACGATGTAATACGTGGAGGTGTTCTTAAACACAGAAAATGATAGTAACAAAGTTGTAACAGATCTGTAATTAGTTTAATACCCAACTTCGGTACCGTGTACAGGAAAAAGAAATCTGATTGATGGTATATGTTCATCATTATTGTGTGTGAAATGATATTGATTATTACTACAACGTGTGCCTTAAACTCAACTTTCCTAACCTTAGCCATTGAAGGACATTGGTAACATATAAGTGTGAGCATAACTTTGTCTTTAGCGCAAAAATCCCAACCTCTTACAGGCTAACATGCGGGTAATTCAAATAAGTAACCCTGTTGTTTGTTAGGTAAGGATAAAACATCAAGGGGACCCCAGACATTGACGACGATGGGATTTAATAGACAAGAATTTGAATTTTAAATTGTGGTTCTATTACTGTTTAATTCCAACCCTGTTTATTCTTAAACCCTAGGGAATTTATTGGATTGACGAATGCAGACTTTACACCTCCAAATATTTGTTGGTCTTCTGACTATACGGATATTTCGAATAAAATCTATTTTTAACCTTCACGTTCTTTAAACAGGGTCCACAAAAGTCTAGTGTTTTCCAATGACGTATTCTTGACTGTTTATATGCGATATATGCTAAGCAAGCAAACGCCTACGTTTTTCTATAGGCTATGTGTGAAAGGTACTTTAGTGGTTAGAAATGCTTCCAATACTGGCATCTTTCGCTATTTCTTAACTTATTACACAAAGCGAGAAAAACTCAGTACTTTACTTTACAGAAATTTGACAAAAAGTTTGTTGTCATCTACGTGTTGAGTAAAACGACGATGTAATATTAACCCCTTAACGTGCGATGAAATGTTCCTATTGAGACTGTTCAATGTGACGTCACTTCCTGTAAAGTGTAAACTAGAACATAGAGGATGGAATGAAAATAAACAGATATCTGCTCTGACCTCTAATAACTGTACTGTATATGTATGTAAATAGCCCTGCAGAAGATATGAGTTTTTGCCACTCCTGACGTCATTCTTAACAGTCCCAGTTGCACGACTTGTGCTATTACAATTGTAGTGTATTTTGCGTTGCATCGAGAGAGACTTCCACAAAAACATGTACACATTAAAAATATTTACAGTAATACTAAATGGCGGAGAAGGTCTGAAAAACCAAAAGCTGTCACAGGTAGACTCACTGATTAACGGTTCCACAACGGTAACAAAGAATAATTACGAATATGAAGAAGTAGGACACCTTATAGGCCTACATTTTAAAGGGAAGGGAAAAAAGAGAAGAATGTTACGAAATTGAAAATCATATTTACTTCTAAACATATATTACCATGTTTCCTAACTATTCCTTAGCTGTATCAAGCAGATGATTCTTACATCACTTTGTAAAATTACCTCTTGATGAACAGGCAGTGAAGGAGCGTTTCATCTTGCATGTGACCGCTACTTTCTACAGCATCTAGATGAGGGAGTCATCACAAATTGATCTTAGCGGCCCGACTACTTTCAGTAATGGAAAGCACACTAGATTAGGTCCCAAAGTATGGAACTTGGTCTAAGACGATTAACAAGTATTCGTGACCACATTGTTAGCAACTTTGGCCATTCCTTTGACGTTTCTCCCAAATGGAAATTCCAACCCTCTTGTAAGGAATGAGATCTTTTCTCCCCCTACAAGGATTCTACCTAAAATGGGCCACAATGTATATATAACTGGATATTCTGTTCCATAAAATGAGGTTAAATTCTCCTTAATTCTTTTTTGGTAGATATTCGTATTACTACACTAATTAAAAAAATATTTGAAATAGGCAATACTCTGATAATGAACATTTAAATGACTTAGTTATGTAACATACACTCTAAAAATGTAGGTAAAATGTTTGAGTTCCCGAACCTATGTCTTTATTAATCTTTGCTTATTTTAATATACTTAGCGGTTTTCCATCAACTTTCGAAATAGAATAAACTACATGAGCTTGGTTTTGTAGGATTGGGAGGACAAGAGGATAGACTGAATGAAGTCCCCCTCCACTTTTCAGACAAATGAAATGGGGTCAGAGTAGGCAGCCTGCCAGGGAAAAAACGTCAATTTCATGCAAAACCGTAGATTTCAGTTCAAATTTCATGTCATGATTGTTTACCAATTAGGGAAAAATTTAAATTTCAGGTCAAATACTTTACGCCTCCTGTGTGATATTTCTTCCCATATGCATATGAAACTACATACCACACAGCAGGAAGGTATTACTTTGAGAGCAGCTGTAAGGATAATGTTACTTATGCTAATACTATTTGAACCACTTTATCGCTAGATGATTATCATCGATAAGCTATTTAATTCTGGTAGTACGGATTTTATTTCCTTCATTCGGTGACATCAATTTGATTTCAATCACCTAGCGACATTTTATTCAAGTACTTAAATCCTTTATCAGGTGGGTGTTGAAGAACGCTGCTTTGAGTGTGCAAGTTGGCACCGCCCACAGTTTAAGGACTGTTTTTTTGAAAGGCGAATCGACTGTTTGACTGTTAAGAATGAACCCCTTTTTACCCCTTCCCTTTGCCCCTTCCTTAACAAGGGACCGCATGCAAATGGGATGCAGCTGCTGAAGTATGAGTTTCTTATCGTTAAATGGAAATTGCCCTAAAATTCCTTGAAATAACCCGCACTATTATTTCCATATTACAACATAAACCCCAGTTATGCCAGTGTAGTACAGCTCAGATTGCTTTCGAAAATACAACTAAGTCTTCAGGTTGAAAAAGTCGTGGGGTGGGTAAAATCCCCTAGTCCTACTATACTTGTAGCACAACTCCTTTTGTATTGACTCACTAATTAAGTGAAAGTACTATAACTATAGAAATTTCAGGAAAGACAATGAGACATTGTGATGCCTGCCAACTTCGCGGCGCAAAAAAGATATACTTAGCTGTACTTGAAAAGTAATAAAGATGATTAGAACTTCACAGGTGTTCTTTATCTTCATAAGCATGTATTATTTTCCTCTAACTACGTAATGGAAAGTGTAGAACCAGCGTGATATTTCTTTCCAATAAGCCCATTCCGGCAGGTGAACATTACTTCTAATGATCTGCCTTCTGTTTATCATTAAGCAGGCTTGACACTTTCAACACAGTTATTGACCAACCTGTTACCTTCTTATGTTACTTCATTTGAATTCAATCAATCTGGAATGATAGATTGATTTACCTTAAACGTAAAGTACTTCGTTATGTTCACTTAAAAAACACATTTTATGCGAAGTGTTTAGAACATTTTCAAGTTTTGTCATAAGATATATCAAACGCTATTTGCCGTCTTGCAAACTACTATAGATTTATTTGCAACAAGTCAAGTATACTCCAGACTTTTTTTACTCTTCAGGTGGAAGAAAACAAGTTCTTTTATAGGTTATAACCTGTGGAAACTTGGCTAAATTCCATTTTTTTAATTCATGTTGAGAGAATTCTAGAAGCTCTGCAAATCTAGTCATAAGATGTTATATAGAGCTGCATAATGCTACTAAAATTATGATCACACTCATAAACTTTCTGTTTTGGGAAGGTGATCAAACATTAACTAACATTTAACTAATGCACCGCTGAGTTGATTCTAAGCTAGACTGTGTAATATCCGGCAACGGAGGAGCTTTTACCAATTGGTGACGTTATCAGAGGGAGAGAGATTTAATTGCATTGCGCAAACATTTAAGGCATGCCTGCAAAACATTAATACGTTTATTAGCTATGATTAGCCTTTTATGTGAAACCAGATATTTTCGATTAATAGACTGCCCACACATGTTATGGAAGGCAGTGTTGCAATCGTTACATTTAAAATAAACCATGGGGAGCACATCCACCGTCTCTGGAAAAGAAACTAAACAGCAAAAGCTTACATAAAATGACTGGTGAGATCAATCCGTTAATGTCGTTTTCATTCGTTGTGGGAGAATGGGGTCAATTGTGTAGTCTCGCTGGGTTGCAAGGACAGGCTTTTCAAACTATACTGTCTATACTTGGTTCATTATATTGCGAGGATTTGTTAGTTAGTTAGATGAAGTTTAACGACACACCAACACAAACGCGTCACATAGTGTCAAGCAAAGTTTAAATACGGTGCAAGTCCTTCCCTATAGTCGCCTCTTACGACAGGCGGGAAATACCATGGGCATATTCTACAGCCCCCAAGGGGCTAGGAAGAAACTCAAATATCCTTGTGGCTTGTGATCCAATGTCCTTAAAACTTGCTGGTTTGATACACACTCTAGAAAGAATAGTGGAATACCTGACCGGTAAAGTTGAATATGCTAACGATTTTGTACATGTATGTAAAAAGGAGGGTTTGATATCTCACTTCCCTTGTAGGAATAATTCAACACGGTAGGCAGCACATTGGTTCAGGCTTTAGTTAGTTGGAATATGTTATAAGGTAATAGCCACATAATTCTTACTTGGTGTGAGATTTATTCCGAGTAATCCTGCTCAAATGATTTTGGTGTAGGAGAACGGTCATCTGGGTTCACCGGAGTTTGAATTTTGGAAACATTTTATTCAAAATGCCTCCCGAAAATGATATTGGTATATCTTTCATGTAGTATGAGGATGCCATACAGTACTCAAATGTTACCTCGCTTTTCGCGCTTTTTGTTCTGTTGGTGGTGGGTGGACAGGAGGTCGTCTGAGGCAAAAGGGAATGCAAAGTCTGAAAACATTGTAACAGTATATCTCAAATAGGTAACTCTGAAGAATCAATTTCTTTGAAAGTGGATGTTTGGCAAGTGGTAAAACAGGACAGCGTTTGGTTGAATCATAGGTTTGACATTATTTTGACACAGAAGATTAATTTATCTTGTTAGATAAAACAGTGTTTTAGACTTAAATAATGTTATTCATACGTAATTTAGTATAAAAACAATGGTTAATGTTGTTCTAATTTGGCAGTGATGAATTTACTTTCCTCGCTGACTTTTACATGAATAATGCACAACTCCTTGGTCTGTAACTTATAAACAAGATTTCAATACTTTGATCATCCTCATGACTCCAAGTTTGAATCGAAAAATCATATGAGGTTAGTTTAACTAAAAATATACACTCTAAATATATGTAAAATATTTGTGTTAGGAGGGTTGGAATGGATTATCAAATAGTCAGGATAATAAACGATTTGTTAAATTCTTAGCTATAAAATGAATTATCAAACAAAACTTAACCAGGCGTATTAAGTACACCGTATCGTTTCACTTTCACTTTGTTTTTGCGATACAGCGGTAGGATAACAAGTTTTGTCGGATGAGCTATATTTCTGTTTGGCGCCCTCGATTTGTAGTTGAAGCGGTTAATTGAAGTATTCGCCATCAAAGAGTTAGTGGTATTCAGATGGATATCTAAACGGTTTACCCAGTATACTTAACTGAATATTCCAGGTAAAAATTGATAAAAGATATCTACAAGACGCATAATTTATTCAATGATGTTTCAGTAAGTCATGAAAAGTATTGTAATTGATGCTTTATATCTGTGAAAATAGGTTGCAAGATCAGCTTTGTTTTCATTTTCTATCATTCCACTTAATGAAACCATAGACACTAGCGACTACAAGTTAACGCATGTATGGTATTCTTAATACTTTGTCGTTGCTACATTAATTTCAGGGAAACTATAGCTGCATTACAGAACACTCTAATCAAAGATTATTAACTTCCTAAATTTTTGAACTTTCACAGAGACAAAATTCTGAAGAACAAATTGTTTCATGTATGAGTGAAAATAAGGTACGAGAACAACAAACAAACAACCAGTGACTTTAAATGTGGATGAAACATGACCATATTAAAAAAGAAATGTACGTTATTTAGACAGCTAGCTACAGGAGCGTATGGGACCACTTTTGAACCGTAGGGGGTGGCTGAGCACTTCCCTCCGAGATTTTAGGCACTTTGACACAAGTGTATACTCCTCCACTTACATTTTGGCACAAATAGAAATGGGACTGCAGCCTAAAGTCCCCCTCCCCGCCTCATAAGAGTATGGATTAGTAACCTAACCTACTTGAGGTCCAACATCTACCAAAATTACTCTTTGAAGTGTTTAAACATTTGATAATTTAAAAATGGAATGGAATACAAGACACTGATCCACGGAGCAATTAAACAAGTGTGCTAATTTGAACAAGTAAACAAGTATGCTAATTTAGCAACTGGAGTTAAACAATGTCAGTAAAATATAATTGTCGCACTGAAAGATACACGATTGGCCCCAGATCCAGACCGAGGTTTAACCGGCTCCATCCCCACTTTATCGCCAATGTTTTTATTTTTGAGACCATCCCATAGCTGCACAAGTTAATTTGTACTTACCTGTATTGTGAGATGCCAAAAAAACGCACCTAATAGTCATGAATTTCGAACTTATCGGAAGTCGGGGGGGGGGGAGGAGAACACCCACACCCCATTGTGTTACCCATTTGCAAGGATACATTGCCACCAACAGCTAGCTTGTTCCGAAACTGCTCAGTAGTCACAGTGCATTTTATGCCACACTTCTTAGGCCTTGACTGTAGAAGACGTTTTTCTTTGAGGCTCACAATTAGCTAAACAAGGCCGTATCCTTTAAAAGAATGAGTAATATCATAACCCAAATTCAAAAGATCACCGAAAAAGACCCTAAAAAGTTGTTAGTGCGAGTTAAACAAGCAACCCCTAAGTTGGAGCAGGTTGTAGCAGGGCAAGTGGGATCGCCTTCTTTTCTCAAAGACAACAACGGATATGGCTAAGGAAAGTAGTGAAATATTTTTTTTTGATATCTCAACACATATAAAATATATTTACTTTGTCAGTACTTCTTCAGTCCAACAGCACACACTTGTAATATTGCGCAGTGTAGTTTTGCAATCTGGATCGCACTTTTCATGTTACCACATACCTCAAAGCATTTCTCTATGTGGTATTAAAGGCTAGCTTATTTTAAATTAAACTTTCACTGGTGAAATATGCCTGAAATATAACTTTTTCAAACAGAATGGTTACTTAGTCAAATTTTAGTTATCAGTGTCGAAAAGTCAGTAATTTTGTTACTTCAGAGTCTCTCCAAGTAATTGCCAGGATATCAAGTCTTGCAGAGCTTAATTTCAAACATTTTTGGGGAAGGGGCTTGCGATCTCCCTTTCTCGGCAATTTTGCCGGATATACGTTTGATGCATATATAATTTTAGGGCATCGCGTGATCATGCTGCATAATAATGCTATTCCATACAAAATGATTCTTTGTATATTTATTTCAATTTAGAGAAGTCAGAAAATGGCATCAAACAGTGTTTAATTTCCCAAAATTTTCCTGTTCCCCTCCCTTCTAATTTTGATCATTTCAATGGTAATCTATCCTCTTGCTGGCAAACGTAGTTCGAAATTGCAGTGGTCACGTGCATTTCATAGCACTGTGTTTTACGGATTTGATATTTGTTTGCGTTCTTATCTTAAGTGTCAGTTGCTAGGAAATACCATTTAACAGTGTTTAAGTTCACGATTTTCCCAGACCATTTCCCCATTTAGGCGTTGCACATTTGTTGGTCATAAGTTC
Organism: Holothuria leucospilota; assembly: GCA_029531755.1. Classification (NCBI taxonomy): domain Eukaryota; kingdom Metazoa; phylum Echinodermata; class Holothuroidea; order Aspidochirotida; family Holothuriidae; genus Holothuria; species Holothuria leucospilota. Next base: position 7,700,784 of record CM055981.1, read on the forward strand.
GAACTTCCGAAACAAAGAGCGAGCCGCCCCCCCCCCCCTTTGTAGAATCCTGGATCTTCCCCTGTCAACTATGATGATTGTGATAACGACAAAAACTATTAAAACATGAGGGAATGTAATATTTCATAAAAGATAAACTCTTCTGCAATTCAATTGAGTGTATTTTTTCCAAAAATGTCTACCTTTTGAAGTGACTGAATTTATTTCATGCTTAATGCAAATGGTTATGGGTGACATATAGTCTCTAACATGTTTTAAATGGTATTGAGCATATTGTAGTTTGACCTCACATAAATCCTTAAGAGTGACAAACCTAGTAGTTTAAAAACCTTTGTCAATTGCTTATTTTATCAGACAATGCTCAAATCGTAAAATAATTGTGCGGTAGATAAGACTATGTGTAATGAAGACCATTTTTGCTGCAAATGTCTAATGATATTAAAACTGTTTGACATTATCCTGAAATAACATGCCACATGTATGGATTTCTCCAGCAACGGCCTACAAAGAGAACTGTCAAGTAAAAATGCCCTTTGACATTTTTACATCTGCCGAAACGATTTCCTTTAGTACTCTTCACATATTGTCAATATAAAAGGCAACCACTCTAACAAAACTTCAAGTTCAGATGTAGAAACATTTGAAAGAGCACATTGCTGTGCACCTAAAAATATCTACCTGGTATTTAACTCTCCATTAAGCTATACGAAGGTTTAATTTGACCGTAGTTATCAGTTGTAAAGAAATTGTCACAGTTGCTTAGCGACCAAACCTTGCGGCCATTATTATGCCTGCCTATTGGCTTCCATATTTTGCAGCCATCGCACTCGTGGCAGAAGTCTAATTAAATCCTGTGAACGTATTCTTAGTGTATACTACGATAAAGCTGATGATAAAGTATGTTCGTACAGTGTGTAGTATCCTGTTGTGTATCAAACATGGAAGGTATATAGCATATGGTTGTCCTGATGCAACATAGTCATCGAATGGATAAAACACGTGAGTATGGAAACTTACATATTGATGTTGTATTATCGAATCGTTTGAGAATAAATTTAGGCGGATGAGAAGCTTAGGAGGCTGAGCTAAGGTTACGTTCACCGGATATGGATGCAGTGGGATGTCAACGACAAACTATAATGCATGAACGTCGCAAGTGTGTTTATATCGAAGATAAGCGCAATAGTATCTGAAGATAAGCAATAGTTTTGGCTGGGAGATCGTTACCACGGCCAGACGCTATCACTGTATCCGTCCCGCCTACTCAATTGTTTAAGTGGTTTATCGTATCTCACTTTCTTAAAGCCAATTAGTAGAGATACTATCTCCACCATTTTAGACATAATGATAATAAATTATGATAAATGCAATGTAAACGGTATTGGTATCACCCTGAAACCTCATCCTACATATTTTAGTGGAAATAGCTTTTTATTTAGCCTCTAAGTTTTCCTGATATAGTAATTGGAACTACTCTTGATTCTATAAAAATATTCATTGTTGGTTTGTTCGTGTCCATCGATTTTATTACACTTCTTCAAGCAAGCCTTATCACAATATTTGTATTATTTAATTCATAATTAATGAACGACTGTAATTAATAAATGATAGCCTAGTCATGTACACTGGTAATATCAATAATATGTAAATACGTAACATCTAAATGCGAATAAGCTGTACACATACATAAAGTACCACAACGACGCTAACAGTACATTCTTTGCTACCACACGTTTAGAATGAATTGTTTACTAATTATTCATAGCCTACAGCCACTACGAAGCCATGGCTTCTGCAAAACTATGGCAATGACATTATATTAAAGGGAAATATTGCATTTAAAATGCACCAACGTGGCACAAAAAGGAAATACCTTAAATCATTATCAAACCATTCAGTCTCACCAATAAACTCTAGTGATAGCTTTATTTCCTCAAAGTATTATACATTACAAGAGTAACGGATGTTGCATCATTTGAATTTTTGAAAGTTTGGGTGAACAAATTACTTTTATGCAACAAATAACCGAATTACTTCCTATGAGAGCCTTATTTCTTTAAAAGAAAGTTACTGTACTGCCTTATTTTGAATTGTCTACCATTCTGTATCTATTAATATTGGTTTAAAAATATGAAAATATTCTGCAAAACAAATACAATATTTCCCTTTAACCTGTCCGACCGTGAGTCTTCAACTCCAAGCTTAAACAAGCCCAGAAATGGTCACAATTACCCCAAAGGGCTTCATTAATATTTTGCACATAGTCCGACGTCCATTGAAATGATGGTCTTTTAAATAGAAACCGGAATTGGGTGTTGTGTTCACGACCTGATGTTTAAACGAATACAAGCTTTCAAGAGTTGCTCTCAAGTAGTCTATCCCTCCTCCCCCAGGAGTCACTCCCACTGATGCAACCAATTTTCTCTGTAACTACCTCGCATCTTGTTGATCGAACATTACATTTCTTCTTGCTTCAGTTGAAAATTAATTTTCTGCGACGAAGGGGCCACAAAACTAGGATTTGACTCATATCTTCAATTTGTCATCTGTTCGTCAATTAGCATTTTCTGTGGGCGTCAGATATAGGGATTCTGTCTTAAGGAATAAAAATTTCAATAACATTTCTTTCGTAGCATATCTCTATTCCTTATTAAAATTTGTTACATTATGTAAGGAATTCCTTTAGTTTTCCTCCAGGTTACTTGTCATGATGTTCATTCAATTTGATGAAATGTGGACCCCAAAAGCCGTTCTTTCTATTTAAAATTCACTTCCTTCTATGTTTTTGAAAAGACACACATACACATACAGACGAAACAAACATAAAATCTTTCAGAACAGTCACAGAAACATAAACTACTCCATATGCAGTGATAGCGTGACGTCAGTTTAGTTTCTCCTCCTTGGCGATAGTTCAGATTTATGCCTCAACAAGCCTCTTCTTGACATAAAAGCAACATACCAAGGGATGGTTTGTTACAATATTATGGTAAAATAGCTGACACAGATGGTCACATTTTTTGTGTTTGAATCACGTTGTAAACGCTCTATTATATATAAACCATTCTTGACTTGATTTAAGCCTTCCAAATGGCGTTATATATAGAAACGACCAAACGCTTGGGTTAGAAATTCTCTCTTTAGAATTGCAGTTGGCGGTGATTACATCGCTAAAGGTTAGGCTAGGCTAGCGAAAGAGGAGACGGAACAGCGTTGAGAGTAGACAGCTGTAAAAGTTAAAGGGGCCATGGTATCCCTAAAACGTATTTGGAAATATCCCTATAGTTCTTAATACAATTGGCGTCTATACTTTGATTGACATTGATTCAAACAATAGCTCCACTCCGGTTGGTCAATGATGACTTGACTTTTCCCAATTACGCTCACATACAATTATGTGTCAATGTGACCTTGAGGAATTGAAACTCATTGCAGGCTACTGTGGCTCTGTCTTGATGGTGTACTAGACAGGTGTTTTGCTTAAACTGGCGGAGGGGCTAGAAGTAAACTGAGTAGGGAGGATTTTCTACTGGGGTGAGATAAAAGAGCCTTTAAGGTTGATGTTGTCATACTGTTTTTTTTTCTTAATTCTCCTAAACATATTTCATTACAAGAGTAGAACGATATCACTCGTTCTTACGTCAATTTTAGATTAGCCCTGAGTTCCCTTACCTATGTCATGCAAAGGTGCTCTTTTATCACTCACCTACAGTTTACCACGTGAGATCTTTCAATACTAGAACCAAAAGTAGGCTAACAGTATAGCGAATCACTGATCATCCTTCATTTTCCTGGTTGAAAATAACCAGAAAATCCTTTTCAATTGAACGTTCACAATTAGGAATTCTTGGCCAGTTTAACCAGAATATGGTTGTATTACCGGTGACTGCAAACCTGGTTGGATTTAACCAGCTGTTTTCTGTGTGAATTAGGAACTCCTGCCTTTACATTTTCCTAATGGCAAATGTAATCCGTTTCGTTTCATTTATCACCTTACGTATAAATACATAGGTACAAACATAACAAGAATGGTAGCAGACAGAAACATAAGTACATATGCACAGAAGAAACCCCACTGATTTTCAATAAAATGCACTCTCCCTTGGGTGCAATACATTATAGCGTAAAAACTTTACGTCGATCACTAAGAGATAAGAGGCAGAAATCAAAACAGACTCTCCCATGGAGAAAGCTTACTGCAAAACCAGTCCAATCACGTACCCCTCTTAACCCCCATCTAATCTCCTTCCCCCACTAGACAGTGTTAATTGGAACAGCAACACGAAACTTAAGACTGTCATAAATTACAAAATCTAGGAAGTTTATCCGGAGCAGCATTATTACAAGATTACGTTAGAATACTGAGTAGGTTCTCATCAAAAAACGTGACACGTTTGTCCTGAAAAATTTAATGCTAGGCCTGTCACTGAATGCCTGATGGTATGGTTTGCGAGAGAGTATACGTTGTGAAGAAGTTTGAATAGTGACTTGATGCGGGAGCGCCGACTGACAAGTTTTATGTTCATGGATGGAGAGGTTTTATGAAAAGTAGATTGAAAAGTAATCAGGCAAACCGAAAGTTCAGCAAAACAGGTTTACGTAAGCATGGCATTATCCGAGGATGGAAGCAGACTGTAAAGTACTCCAGTGCAACAATGGGGACAATTAAAGGCTTCATATTTAAATGTCTACATCCCTTGATTTCTTCAATTAAAATTCTAGTTGGCTTTGCCACCTGGACCCCTCCAAGACGTGGCTTCTTGGCATATTATCTTTGAAAAGCCTAGCGGTGTCATAAATGATTCACTTGGGCTTAATTAGGGGAACAGTATTTCTTGGGCTTTCTAAGTCATTGAAGTCTATTTGCTAACGTGCTGTCAAATTGATGTCGTAAGAAATATGATTACAAATTACGGTGCCTTAGCAGGCATTTATCCGGCCAGGAGGGGAGTATTGGGGAGCGCGTCTTCCGGATTAGAGAAAAATATAAGAAACTTGCTACATTCTCTCATGCTTTGTCGCACTTGGCATTTGTCACAATTGAGGTCACCCTTATTAAAACTCCTGCATACGTGGGTGCTTAGGGCATTATATCTTAATTTCGAGTCATTTGACAATGCTTAGAACTTAGGTACCCCACCCTCAAATACTCTCACAAAGGGCCCTAAATCTGCAATCCCCACCCTCTTCCATCGTATGGGTTGACTTTAAGGTCGTTTTGGGAGGTAGATGGTACTAGCCGGCCTTGTTGTACTCTGAAAACTAGTCAAAAAAGAGATTAAGAACTCACCAATACACCAATCCAATATCGATTTCGCAGAATACTCAAAAGAAATATATTTCCTGACCCAGAGCTTATAGTAAACTGGATTAAACAAGGAAACAGCGTCAATCTCTTAATGTAGCAAAAATCATTCTGCATCAATTTCAACAAGACCTCAAAACGTTTTAGGATAAAAGACTACGGTAATACACAATAATATGCAGCCTGCAAATGTTTCCACTTGTCTTGCCATGCTTATGCGGTCCCTTGTTTTACTTCATAATGGAAATGCTACCCAAATAGGTAAACATTATTAGAATCTTCAAATGTACTTGCAAAAGAGTCCAGAAATAAACTGGAAATTTGCATTCAAGGTTGGTCTATCAACAAGTAAATCCTACATTAATTAAATGGTATGAAAATGTTTTCTAGTGGGCGCAATAAACTGAAATATAATTTGGCAAATCCGCACAGCAGCCATAAAAGGAAATATGAGCTTCTATTGCTCTCATATTCTTCTTAAGTCTATATATAAACTTTTTGCCCCTTAAACATGAAAGGGCGAATTATTCATGATGTATAAAAGTAAAGGTGACCGTGAAGAAAGTGTTATATAAACCTAAGGGATGCACCCCAACTGCCAAGCGCATTGGTTGTAATAGTGAAAGAAGTCACATATGGAATGCAAAATATACTTTGACCTTTCTGTCGAAAATGCGATTTTCGCTTCACCACGCCCACGCGTAGTAAAAAATATTTAGTTCCGCGTCTCTTTCATGTGGAATCTTTAATGACTTTCAACGGAAAACAGCGTCTATGTCGTAAATGTACGGATATGCCTAGTTTGCTATGCCATGACTGGTTTTACAACGGCTACAAAATATTATTGGAACTACCAAATGCCTTTTGAAATCAATGTCGTAAGCTCGTAGCTATGAGGGGGTTGGGGTTGGGGAGGGAAGCGGGCCGCCTCGGGTGGCTTGTTGTATTTCCAGCGTTTGTTGTCTTTTGTATTGAGAGTAGGTACGTTTTCCTATGCAAGCCGTTATTATTGTGCTGAAAAGCTGCTCTCAAACCCCACTATTGTATTGTCAAAGTGGGGTATATCAAGTTACCAACCCCATTGCTTAGGGTCATTTCAAATGTACACAACATATGCATTTCTGTGGAAGATGTTTGTGCCAGTCAATGTTTTTTTTTTTCAACTCACCCCCTTCATCCTGAACTGTACACCCATAGGCAAAACTAGGGGAGCAACAGGTGATCACTTTGGGAAGCCAATTCGTCATGATAGGCCTAACAGGGCATCATCCTTGAGGACCCCTGGTGATATAAATGCTCCAGTTACGCCATTATGTTGACTGTATTTTGACGAGGCCCCTCACACTTCTAATCGTCAGATATGTTTTTGTAGCAGACGCTATCAGTACTAATTTGTCCGGATTTCAGATATTTCTCTTAAAACTGATCAAATTTAGGTATATTGTAAAGTCACTCGTTTGAAGATGAAAGTTAAAACCATATGAAAGTATACGGTGATAGTTGAAGGATCTGGTATAGAACTCCATGAATGGCTCTTTTAAATGATGGGACAGTGTTTTTGTTTCAGAGATATTAAACTCATGCTTTGAATTTAATAATAATGTTCCAAAACATCATAAAAGACACTTTTAAGGGAAGTAAGAGAAAAAATTTGTAATATATAGTTGGCTTTCTTAGAAAGGTTGGGTGGCTAGTCATCCTTTAAATAGTTAGCCTAAAGGAAAAGAAATTGCATAGATTTCCTCCTTTGGAGGAAGTCGCAGACCTTTAATGTTTGAACGTTGCTATGAGCAATGTACTGATTGCTACGATCATATATAAAGCCCAACCGCATTTCCTGTATATTTTCTGCTGGTGTCCTGTTGTGTAGGGTTAATAGTATGTAATTTTCTGTGAGGCCGATAATTCCATTTTGAAGTAAAGTAAGAGCGTAAAGTTATTCACTAGGTAGGATTGACTTTGAAACTAGAAGTCTAAGTAAAATATGCACTTGTTTATTGGGAGAATGGCCCATTGCCTGTCTATATCAACTTGAAGAAACTTCCATTTAATTTTTTAATCTCACTCCGTAATGAGTGGATACATGCGAACAATGGATAAGGACGAATGATCTAGTATTTCTTTTCACAGTACTGTCAGATTATTATATTCTTTTACATAATGAATACAGTCGCATCTGACCTTTACTGCTTCATTTTGTTAAATTAGTCTTGATATTTAAGTCCCCTCAGTAACAGCTTCTGTCACTTCTACATACTGTATACCATTTTCATTGTGGTTGTGCTGCACAGTGCGTTGCGGCAAAAATTGCACATGTACAGTACATTATAGCTACAATACCCGGGGCCTCTAATGCAGATAGGTTGTTTACTTAATTTGTAGCAGGCAGGCAATTTCACTAAATCACCTATTATTGGTGACTAAGATTGCAGATTATGCAGGTAGTTTTTATCTATGCTGGGAAAGTACAGTTGTATTCAGTACTAGGCCTACACGCATTACACAGACTCGTTACGAAGTGTACGCAATTACATGCACTCACTGTCATTTTGTACGTTAGTATAGTGTAGCTGTAGAATCATTATACGTTGTGATATTTGAGATGATGTCTTGGTAGTGTGCGAAATAATGATGAAGGTGAAGTAAACAAATTAACGTTTCAGGGGTTATACCTCAAATTTCAGTTCATGAGGGTGACCCAATATGGCCCTCATCTGAATTTTAGCCTTAATATCAGCCATCTGACCTTTATTTAAAGGGGATATAGCATTCCCCAAACCAGAGAGGTACTACCCAAACATATTTAGGAATAGCCCTACAGTTCTAAATACAGTTTATGACTGCACTATGATTGGCATTCATTCACAATATAATTCCACTCTGGTTGGTCAACAATGACTGGCACAGTCAATTGTGTTCCCAATTAAGCTCACACACACTTATGTAACAATATTGCCTCGAGAAATTTAAATTCAGTACAGGCCACTGTGGACTGTCCTAGAGGTATACTGTACACGTGGTTTGGTTTAATTGGATTTTGGGCTCAGGGCCGGATTAACCTTTGGGGGGGGGCTGGAAACAAACTAATGTGGGGGCCCCCTTCGACTATAATTCTCCTCAAGACTACAGTGGCGCAAGTCACGAAAGGAGGGCAAAGGTTGTCGTCCCTTTCATCCCCTTACCCATACAGATTTCCTTCTTGCGTGCATCTGAGCCTACAAAACAAAAATTAACACTCAGTCTAGAATATTCTACCCAAAAAAAAAAAATACAATGTAATCTCGTGGGGGTCCCTGTTCACGTGCCCCGCTGGCCCATGGCTTATATCCGGCCTGGTGGGGCTAGAAGCAAACTTAATAGGGAGAATTGCTACTGTCTGGGAAAGATTAGAGAGCCTTCAAGAACTGGGCTAAACAGAGGTCGATCGGTTTCCCTACCCTAAAGTCATAGATTGTGGGTTTAGGGACAATAATACAAACAATAAATTGCACTACTAAAGTGAGTAAATCGTATCTTCTTAGGAAATTTTATACGCGCACGTGACTCAGAAGAGAACTGCTTATGTCTCTACGAGAAGATTGTTCAAGAAAAGGTTTTTGTAATGATTATGTGCAAGTCGAGTTGTTAGCCTCCTTACACAGTTAGTCTGCAATGTGTGGTATAAAAGAAAACCGTGATACGTTAACCACCAAGAAAAACTCTCAATGAAAGTCGGAAATGACTAGTTTTTGCTCAGAAAGAGTCGTTTCTTGGCCTTTTGGCTAGAATCATGTGTAGTATCTATTCTGTTCAACCAGTTGAGAATGGGACCCGCATTACAAATCTTTTATGTAGAGGTCTGAGGGTTGAGAGGTTGGTCAGTTAAGTTTTTTATCCTTTCGGGGACGTAGCTCCTTTGGGGAGCAGAACTCCTTCGGGAGTAACGTTTGGTTTCACCGGATGGCTCTTCGCCAGAGAGTCGAGGGGGCTTTAGAAAAAGTAGTTGGTCAGTTAAGTTTATTGTCCCTTCGGAGACGTAGCTTCTTTGGGGAACAGAAGGCTTGGTTTTGCTCCTTGCCTCTTCGCCCGTGAGTCGAAGGGACTTTGGAAAAAGTAAAAAGAACAGTTGTAGTACCTAAGATTTAAGAGAATATATCGATGACAGTCAGTGTCTCATTCACCACTTAAAATTAAATTTTGATGAAAATGTTTCAAGCATCTAAAACTCGACGAAAATATCATTGCCAGCTTTCCATGTCTTTAACATATATGGTACACTCTAAAAACAAAATAAGTAAAAATGTATGTCATATAAGGTTTCATTTTGTCTTGATTAGTCAGACATTACGTTGACGTTAATAAGTCAGAATGATGTCTTCTGTGAATAATTCACATTATTTTTGACTAACAGATCTTATGCATTGACGACATCTCCTACTGGAGCACCAGCATCCATAACGGGGGGGGGGGGGATCCCACCTGACGCTGCGCTGCACTGCGCCACGCTGTGCCGCGATTGAAAATAACTTAAACAATGGATACAAAAGACTAGATCACACTTTCGCGTTGCAGCGTACAACGTCGGTATGGCCACCTTTAAGTACGGTAATTATGTTTAACTTTTTTCCAAGAGCGGTTTGAGTTCCCCCTTTAGAGGACACGATGCACTACGTGGGTGAACAAAAGTGTGAACACACATGTCCTCTGAACATGAGCACTTCGGTTTTGATGACACTGTGACGGCATGTGCATAAAGTCTAGGTATGTATAAGGTTAATACAGACTTGATATTCATACCCCATTCTCATTGCAGCAATTCGGGTTTGCAGATGATATTGATAACCCACCAAGAGACATTATACTAAGAAAAAGGGGGTAATTGAGTGGTTCCATTTAGGCTAAATAGACCAACCAAAGGAACTCCGTGCCATGGAACATTTGGGCCAACGTTTCTGAACTTGCTCTCAGATTGGCGTGTCGAGAAAAAGGACCATAAAATTTTTACTCATCCCATGCGAGCTCCTGATGAGTTCATCTGCTAAAACAGTCTGAAAATATGACCATTGATCTTCATTGATTGAGTTGCTGTTCTTGTGTAACAGCAATTAATTTAAGATATGAGTTGTTTTGACGTCCGAAGAGGCAATGGATTGCTCTGAGATGACTTCAGTTTGACGTTTGTTGACAAGCTGGTAGTACTAGGGGAACGAAAGTACGCCATCAATGATCTTTCCATGAACAAAATAAACACATTCGATGTCAAATGTGACTGAATAACTCGACACATGTGTACATCAGGCACTCTCTGAAATGTATCCATCCGAAACAGTGACGCACTGCTGCGATGAAGACTTGAAGTCGTAATTCCTTGTCTCAATCAAGCCCATAATATAAACGAAAGGCAAAGGGATACCGGCATATATTTATAAGAGGAGCACGTGCATTGTTAAAGTGATATATAGCCCAACAGATGTTGATTTTCATAGTCGATAATGAAACTCTTGTGATATAGCTTGGCAGTGTCGCACAGCTACTGGAGAGAATGTTTAAAGTAGGGGAAAGGAGGATGGTTGGAACAGTTCAACATTGGAAATCTGTAGATCGTAGGAATAAAATTTAAGATACGGCGTGATACGCACCAAGAAAGGATTGCGAAAAAAAATTGCTTGCTCCTTATTTCGGAAGTAACCCTTTCATATCTTTTCTACACGATTGTTTAATTAAGACAATAGGTGGTTGCTTCCAATCTTTTACACTAGCAAACGTCTAGGTTTATGCTATATACACCTCCGGGAAGGAATACCTCAGAACACTTTCTTGAGAAAGTTTTTACAATGAGTTTAATTATTAGTTTTAGAGGTATTCATGATTATATTGATCTCTAGGGGCGAAGTCACCGTGCATGTTTATGGTTTCTCGAAGTGTTAATCGATGTATCGAATCGCCGATCATCCTTTAATTATGGTAGTGTATAGTGAACTTAATGTGCAGCTATAGGGACTCTAGTCACTACACTTGTTGTTCAGAAACATCCCAGCAAAGTGCATAAAGCCAAAGAGAAGGTACCCGTCTTAAATCCTTTCCGTTTAGTTAAAATTATTTAAAGTACAACAAGTATGGACGATCATAACTGTGCCACTTGTCAAAGGAGATGCAGTATCCGTTATTATATAACACCTTATTAATTTCTCTACATCTGATTGGAAGATTGGTGGTCACATGTCATTCGTGATTCGGCACTATCATCAAGATTGTGGTGCTCAACCGTTGTTTGGTATATACTAACCCACGGTCGTTGGTTAGTATATACTAACCCACGGCAATGACGTCAGCGATCATAGCTTGTACGTACAAGCTATGCCGCGACTCAATCACTGCAGCATTGAGGATCGTACGTACATTGCATATCGTACGTAATAGGCACATAAACGCGTAGCGAGCAAACGACAGACCATGGAGCTGCGCTACACGGACAAACTCGAACCATCGTGACCGCCAAAACACAACCGTAACCAACGACTAGATCAAGGTAGATAGTTATAAGGTGTTATATAAAACAAATAATGAATGTTTTTCATTCGTGCGGTAGTATGAATTATATTGCATTCGTTGAAAGATTTAATGTTCTATTCAACTCGGCTTCGCCTCGTTGAATAGAACGTTCAATCTTTCAACTCATGAAATATAATTCATACTATCGCACTCATAAACATTCATTATTTGTATACTAATACCAGGGAGATAAACCCCTTTTCTCCTGCACTATCTCAGCCTGTCCTTTTAAAAGCGCATTTCCCATTTTCGAAGTTTTTACGTTCCAAATTCATTTTGACCCAACACATTTCAGGCGCGGATCCAGAAATTTCGAAAGGGGGTGGGCTGAAAGCCCCCTTGAATATTCTCCTAGATTAACACTATGCTAATTTTCGCGTATTTGTTATTGATGTGGCGAAAAAGGGCGGATGAGGCCGGGAAAGCTCCCCCCTCCCCCTTGGATCCGCGCCTGCATTTGGTATATTCAATCTGACAATATAATTTCAAGAGGGTCATCAGGGCTACTTACGAATAACTGTTATTTGCTGTCATAAAAATAAACACATTACCCTCATACGACTCTTTTATTTGACCAGGAAGTTGCTAGAGCAACTCCCTGATTTGACATAGACCGTGTTTGAGATGCTGTGCTATACACATCCCTTTAGTAAACTGTAGTCGAATGTTAGTATTTTATTCAATATTTCGAGTGTGAAGAGTAATACGTCACTTTTCATGTGTAAAATTAGAACACGGTCTTCACACCTACACTACAATAATTCATCATAACATTTTGCCGAATGCAGTGACGGTAAATTCAGCTCGGCTAATTAAAGTGACTGGGGAGTCGGTCCGTCTGCCGTAAATAATTTTTCCCTTCATCAATTTAAAAGCTGAATTCCTCATGGCTTGTTGCCTAACTTTTCCAGAAAGGCATAAATCATTTAACTTTTCCTTAGAGGTTGGGTCACTTTAACATGTAACATAAGGTTTTGAAACACGTGTAGTAGCACTAATAACTTAATTGCTATGAACTATACAGCATTAGTTATGTTTCTGTCAAGGGGGAATTAGTCTTCCTTTACATGATTATGTCCTTCAAAGGACTCTTACTGCAAGTGTATTGTTGCATGTATCTCCTTATTCTCCTTTACCAAGGAGAGGGAATGTATTTTCTCCCATTTTGTTCCTTTTTCTAGAATGATAATAATTTTGCTAATGTTATTTTTATTGGCTCTAATACCTCTTCGGAGAATAAAAAGAGGATAGACTGAAACTGTTTTTGCCTTTCTCTTTCCTGGAATTCGATTAAGAGACAATTCATAAGGCTAATTGATGAGGCGTATGTGCACAATATAGCACACAAGAACACAATAACCTTATCCATCAGTTTTTTGGAACAGGTTTCGATCGAACTTGCAATTTTATGCTGTAAACATTCAACGATATGTACAGCATCAAGCATGCCACTAATAAAGAAGAACAAGCCTTGAAATAAATGAGAGCGTCCACTTTATTACTAGCTATTCAAATAGAAAATGTAAATTTTTGCTTGTTATCTCATCGCTCCGAGAGGAAGATGACATATTGTAATCACTTTGCCAGTTGAGCTATATTCGGCACTGCCAGCGGAAATTGGCACTGTTGCCATGGTAACGGTTGGTGCCCCCAAGTAACTAGTCTCAGGGTCTAACACAAGGTGGGGTACCCCAAGTAACCGGAACTTTATATCTATGGGAGGGGTCAAAACGTGTCCGTGTGTGTACGTGTGTGGGGGTGAGTGGGTGAGTTAAGTGTGTGTGGGTGCACCCGCGGTGTGTACAGTCACGACGGATATGTGTATGTGTGTGTGAATTTTTTTTTTTTTTTTTGCTAATAGGTGATGGAAAGGAAAATACCTATTTTTACATATTTTTAAGCCAAAAAAGTGTGTCAAAAACGCCTCCTTGTGGGCCAGACCGACTCTTTTAAAGCTTAGTAGGAAAGGCAACCCAGAGTGAAAACTTGTGTCTCGCAGACCCTCGGAAGTAAGGGTCGAAGGTCAGAGGTCAAGGTCAAAGGTCAAATTTGGTGAAAACTTGAAAAATTACTTTTTGTATTATTTCAAAAAGAAATTTCCCACTCAAATGAAACTACACACATGTAAATAAAATGTGTCTAGTACTATACAAATATATGGTTCCCATGGCAACCAATGTCAAAGGTCACGTGACAAAAGGTCAAATGTACATTTTCTTATTTTGTTACTGCTACTCAACGGCTGAACCGACTCTCTTCAAACTTGGTGGGAAGGTACTCCAGTGTCAAAACTTTTGACTCTCAGACCCTCGGAAGTGAAGGTCAAAGGTCAAATTTTGTGAAAAATCACAATTTTTAGGATTTTTAGTGTAATTTCAAAAGAAAACATCCCACTTACCTGACACTACACACGCATAATAAACGTATCTACTACTAACAAAATATATGGTTGCCATGGCAACCAAGTCTAAGGTCACGTGACAGAACGTCAAATTTACATCTTCTTATTTTGAAAATTACTACCAAACGGCTGAACCGATTCTCTTCAAAGTTGGTGGGAATGTACCCAAGGGTGGGAAAATATGTCTCACCCAGCCCGGAAGTAGAGGTCAAAGATCAAAGGCAAAGAATAGCTTTGTGGGCCTGCTCTTGGTATACAGACAGAATACGTTTCTCTGTGTATCAATCTTAAATATACTTGACGCGCACCCTAGCGCGCGTGAAAAGACACAAATGCAGGAATTGCTTCCCCGCAGTAAGCGTGTAAGATACTAACTCAATCTTTACTAGTGGTCCAGTATTTTTAGTGTAAGGCGTGTAACCGCACTGTTAACAGAGCCTCGGTACCCAGTAACTGCTTAACACTGATGATGGCAGCATAAATGAACAGTACGCAGTATAGACCTTATGCATTGACATCACACTGACGTCATTTTGGGTGAAAACAATGAAGCACACGTACACGAACGGCCTGGATTTCGCCGCACGTGCAGTAGACTTATGCGCGTATACGATTGGTTGACAAATCAGCTGTCTGCATTTATTGGTGTAACTTGCAATGATACGCGCTTTTCCTCCATTTTCCTCCAAACGAGGGAGCACTTTCACCTTTGTGACATCATATGCATAAGGTCTATGGCATGATGTGCATGCTAACGCGTGCTAGCATGCATATCATAATATGTGCACAGATTTACTGTATAGCCCTTATGCATATGTGGTGAGTAGTATCGAGGGTTATGCGTTGCATGTGTGCTGAAAGTTCTTTACTGCGCGTGTGTTTTGGGGTTCCTGAGAATCCCACGCGTGTGACGTCATATGAAATCCCTGTATAGACCTTATGTATTACCATCACACTGACGTCATTTTGGATGAAAACAATGAAGCACACGTGCACTAGATTTCGCCCAACGTGTAGTAGACTTACGCGCGTATACGACTGGTTGACAAATCAGCTGTCTGCATTTATTGGTGTAACTTACAATGATACGCGCTTTTCCTCCATTTTCCTCCAAACGAGGAAACACTTTCTCCTTTGTGACATCATATGCATAAGGTCTATTATAAGCAAAAATACCAAACTCCCGTACGTACACTGTTCCTCCTCATGGAGGCGCAAATATCAGTGCTGAAGTGTGGACTTGACATACGCGCCTTTCTGTTCGGTGATGTGCATAGGAACGCATTACAGAAAACGCCATAGATACCATAGAAATTGACCTATGAATAGTCTTTGAATTTCAAACGAGTCCTTTTGCGTTCATATTCTAGGGCACTTATATGGGTAATGCCAAGAGGAAGAGATAAAATTCTTCTTGTAAGGGGTTTTACTGAGAAGTGATATTTCTTAGGTTTACAATGTTCAGTGTATGAATTTTCAAAACGACTGAGCACTGATTAGCACTTCCACCCAGATATTTTCTCTCCATGAAAAGACACGCTATTTTAAGTTTGAAATCTATGCTGGCTCACAATGCCTCAGCATTATATTATTTCCAAAGGTAACCTACATCACGTGACCCTCAAATCGGCTTCAGTTTCTTCGTATATTCCACAGTTACGAGAGCAGGATATGATTGCACATGGACGTGCATACTTCAGTTTACTTGGTATGACTCAATGCGTGTGCTAGCGATGAGATAACCAACTCCGTGGATTGCCTTCTTGTTTCTACTTTAATCGAGAAGTTCACAAAATTTAGATGACTTAAGGAAATAAAGCATTCCAAGCATTTCCTGTGAAACCGTGAATTAGAAAAGAATGTAAATAGTTTTTTATCTTTTACGTAGTTCTTACTGTTATGCGTTCTTGTTAATGGTAACATAAAACTTTCAGGGCCGTCGGTAAAAGGGGGAGCACTAGGGGCTACAGTTCCCAATAATTTTCATATTGAAGTTTTTTTTCTAAAAAAGTCCAAACTTACATGAGGAAATTTTAAAAACTCCGGAGTTTAATGAACAGTCCCCCCTAATTTTAGTTCAATGTTTCAGCCCCCCGGGAGAAGTCCTCCGGCGGCTCTCTGACTATACACTGTATAGAGCAGCGTAAGCATACAACATACAGTAAACATTTGTTTTGTTTCCGTTTCAGGGCTGTCTGAGGCGTGTGGAAACTGGAGCTACAGCCTCCCTAATAATTTGCAGCCTGAAGTTTTTTCTTCAAACATTTATCATTAGCTTTGCCTGATAATGGCCAGAATTTCCTAAATCACCTAAGAAAGTGCCAAAATTTCGGTTTTTTTTCCAAAAGTCCCCTGACTCTCTGGCGAAGAGCCAGGGGCGAAAACCAAACAATACTCCGGAAGGAGTTCTGCTCCCCGAAGGAGTAACAACGTCCCCAAGGGACAAACTTTGACTTAACTGACACCACCTGACAGTGGTCCCGTTCTAGACTGGCTGAATAGAACAGGCCTCACTTTGGGAGCTCCGCCGTCGTGATCACGGACACTCCTGCGCCAGGTATAAATTTCGGTTTTATAGGGTTTCGACCACCCAATATCCCAGAATCTTTCCAACGGCCTTGTGTGTACATAAACAAGGTGAAAGAAGCTTAAGGCATTTCTATCAGAGAAGCTTGTTCCATTCAGGGAGTTGCAACTAGGCAATCACTCGCCTCCTTTTTACCTCAGCTTTATTGTGTGCACTCACTTGGGTTTATCTGTCTATTGTATTTGTTATGAAGAAGGCATGGAGAAGAGGTTTAAAGGTGATCAGTCGTCTTAAAATATTCTTTGTGACGTCAGCCTTTTCTTGACATGTTTCTGCAGTCGTCACTGTTCAAGGATACACCGTACAAGCATGGTATAGCTAATCGGTAAGTAGCTATGATGACATCGGTATAGCTAGTAGGTATACAGCTACAAGCCGTCTCTTCTTGCTTACCGATTAGCTATACCATGCTTGTACGGTGTATCCTTGAACAGTGACGACTGCAGAAACATGTCAAGAAAAGGCTGACGTCACAAAGAATATTTCAAGACGACTGATCACCTTTAATTCCTTTCAAGGGATAAGGCAATTCCTCGTGGATGATTTTCAAGAGCCAGTTTTGAACCTTGCTTGTATCTTGCTTTAAACCTCCTTTTTAAAGCCCTGGTGCCACATTGTATTAATGTGTCGGTAAACAGGTTGGTGTACACTGTACTCGAAATATTAAACGAAACAGTTTTAGATGACTGACAGAAATCAGGCGTTTTTATTCTAAAATAGGCCGATTTTGTGCTAAATTTTGCATTTTATCGACCTAACACAGCAGTAGGATAGCAGTTGCTGTTGTTGTCAGTGAATGCACAGAGACCTTGTAGTAACATGGTTTTTCTTTTCGTTTCCAATTATTTCAGATTCCAGTAGATGTCAGTTCCGACTGGATTATTCGAGCCATATTTTCAACCACGAATATTAAGTTTATGTCTGCTTTGATCTTTTGAAGATTCAGTCCCTTCAGAACAAGTAGCGCTGAATTAAATTCTAGAATGGGGTTTTGGGAGACGGTGATCAGCGAAGCTGTTGTCATTTTGTTATGCCTTTTGTGTGGATCTAAAGCAAGATTAACGAGTACATCAGGTAAGTGCATTATTCAGTACTAAGATATATGTGGGTTACCTCATGGACGGATACCCCAAGAGAAAAAAAATATGGGGGAGGCGATATAAAGCCAGTCAATACTAATAAAGTACCAAATAATGCTTTATATGTGTAAATTTTGCTTTGGGGTAATGAAATAATTCTTTTTGACAAGGTCATACCAACACAACACAGGAGATAAAGTAGTATAACAAAATGCAAGGAAACTTTTAACAATCTCCAAATCGATAGTTCGAACGCCATAAGGTGCAGAGGAGTGACTGACAGCGTTAGGGGAACTGCTCCGTCCTCATACTCTCAAAGACTTAATTTTTGAGGGGTATTTGCTTCTGTTGTAGTTTACTATAATATTACCTACTTAAAGTCTGAACACGGAGATACCAGGTCCAGGTCAGGCGCGGATCCAAGAGTTTTAGAAAGAGGGGGCGCACACACACCGTCGGCCGAAGGCCGACGAGCGAGCGAAGCCACGGTGGGGGTGGGGGGTCCTCCCTAAGAAAACTTGAATTCTAGATGCGCTTAGGTGCGATTTCACAGCATCTGGGAAGCATATTTTCTATATCTATGAGGCAAAAAAAAAGAAATCGTTGGTCAAAAAGTCGTTGGTCATCGAAAAAGGGGGAGTGCACCGGGTCCGCCCCCACCTGGATCCGCGCCTGCAGGTAGTAGGTCCATGGCCTGAAGTTACCGACAATTTTGCAGAATCTTAGTACATTTCATCTTTACAAAGATCACGACTATAGTGTTTAATCTTCCAATGGTTTTTTAAAGTTTGGAAAATTGTCTGATAAATGGAAGGTTTTGTGAATAATCTCAACAATCCACACTTCCAAGAAAGACGTACGTTTATTAGAACGCCAGATGACATAATATAAATGGCTTCCTATGTCGTACTTGCAGTGTATGAGACTGACGTCAAACAGACAAACACTTTTGTTTCTTCAAAACAACAACACCGTGCAAGCTAACGCAGGTTGACCAGAACCTACAGTCATGGAAGGCTGAGGAAGTACTGTACTTCCATGGTTGAGCGCACAATATACCGAGAGTTAAAATGTTTAGTTTTCAGCTTGTCTTCGTGACTGCAGTAAGGTACATAGTACTGTCGCGGATTCTCCTTGAGAACTTTGTGTACTCTGCCGTCCGAATCATATACAAATCTCTTATTATTTTACTATTTGAATACCCTAAACATCTTAAGACTGGGTAACTGCCTTGATTACATCAATGATTCATATTGTTTTCATCTTTATAGTCCATTGATGTTGAACAGTTTCGATTAAACTAAATGCCTATCTGTCATCCTCGCTCTTATGGTTCAAGAGGGCTACGTGCGTCACTTGTCTCGATTGAAGAGCTCTAGAAAGGCTCTTAAAAACATCTTTTAAAGGCGTACACGTAAATTGAAAGAAAGTAGATTCGGTAAGTTACTGAACGATGAATTCAAACTCCAAAGGGGTGATTCTTCAATCGAAGTCGATTTTCATCAGTGCTGGTATTGAAGGTAGTGTAACATTAACCGTCATTAAAGGTATGAGTACATAGGCTATTCATACAAACACACAAGAGTAACATGAAGAAGTTGCTGCTTGTCAAATAGTTACTTCCTGGTAACGTGCGATGGCAAACTAGACAATTAGTATGTGATATGTGATATTGTACAATGGTGAATAGCTTCAGACTGTTCAATAACAGCCATCCGCCGGGAACACGGGGGTAGAGTGCGAATTCGCAATGGAAACAGAAAAGAGCTCCAAAAAATGACACCCGACAATCCAATCAGTGCATCATGTGGAAAAGGGTCGAAGAGGCAAAGGTGGGGGATATGTGAAAACTGAAGGATACCCCCCCCACCCGTAATTTTTATCACAAACACATAGTCGACTGAGAAACAGGCCTAGTCACTGCGTTAGTACAAATGACACACTGAAAATACTAAACTTAGGAACATTGCAAAACTTCAAATGAATCCGACAAACGTGCTCGTGTCTACCAACAAAAACAACCGGCCCGTTCGGTGGAAACCAAAATTCTCCCGAATGGGAGAAAATTTATGCAACACATTTTATAGGTCTAGGCTGCTAGCCTAACAAAAAACAACGTTAAGTAAGAACGAAGAACACTCAGAGGCTTGCGTTTTTCTCAAAATGGAACAACCGATAAGGACGTGAATTTTTTAGCATACAACTACTGCATATACATTTGATTCCATTACATTAGATCGAAAAAATTTGCAAGTGGTTCCAACACTCATTAGCCACTGGCAATGTTCACAAAGAACGTGTAGAATTGTTGGTAAAATAGGTAATAAGGCGGAGCCCATGACCAATTTTTTTCCCGATCGGAGGAAAACTAGATTCCCCCAAAAGGGGGAATCTTCCGAACTGACAAAAAGGGGGAATCTTCCGAAATGACAACGGAGTTATTGACAGTAACCCATGTCTACCTGGTTGTATGAGCTTCAGTACACAGCGGCGGATTTAACAGTCAGCAGTGTCAGAAGCTGTTGACAGGGCCCCCAAGTTTTGGAAAGTTGGGCCCCTTGTTGTCTCGAGTAGCCTCTACAGTCTTCAAGCGTTTGTTAACCCTTTGTGCGCCCACATGACAACTTTTGTCATGAGAATTCAGAAAACCAAATCTAGGGTTAGGTGTGCCCCACAGCCATGATTTGTAGCTTATTTTGTTGGAAACAGGATGTAAGTTCTTTCCGTTTATGAAAACTCCGAAGGGGTCGCGGTTGGGGGCTCAACAGACATAAACAGTGTAGAGTCTTATCACATAGTCTGGTAGCTCAGCAGAGAGCACAAAGATTCGACTGAAGTAAGTTCGTTGTTGCTTTATATGCATTTAAATAAGCATGGGTCACTGAGAGATAGTTGTGTTCACTTTGGGCTTTATAATTTGATTGTGTATTGTAATAAAAGAAAATTTCATCACTGTGTACAAGAATTTATGATGCTTGAATCGCTTGTTTGATTGTCATGTACAAGATTTTTGCTACTACTACCACTACCACTACCACTACCACTACCACTACCACTACTACTACTACTACTACTACTACTACTACTACTACTACTACTACTACCACTACTACTACCACTACCACTACCACTACCACTACCACTACTACTACTACTACTATTACTACTACTACTACTACTATTACTACTACTACTACTACTACTACTACTACTACTACTACTACTACTACTACTACTACTACTACTACTACTACTACTACTACTACTACTACTACTACTACTACTACTACTACTACTACTACTACTACTATGTCGAGAGCACTCTCACTGAAACGGCAAGTTTCCTCCTTTTTCAGTTTTCTGAAACATCTTTTCACTTTTCATTTTTTGGATTCACCCCAAAGTATATTTTTAGTCTAGGGGTATGAAAATTCTCAGTTGGTGACTGCTCTTTGACTGACATCAAAGTTTGAAAATTTGAAAGATGCAGAGTAGCTCACATTCCACACAAGGAAGAGAGAGAGTGCTTTTATTACATTTTATAGCCTTGTATGCTCACCAGGACATGGTCTTAAGCAATAAAACAGGTTTATTTCTGCACAAGGAGTAGCTTCATACAGTTATGGGAGGAGCTAGAAGTTGCATAGTTGGGAGAATTGGAACTGTCTGGGATGATGAAAATTCCCCTTTAATTGATCGTACAATTTTGGAGAGTTGCCTTTGCAATATTGAAATCACGAAATGGATGTCTTTCTTAACTGTAAATGAAAGTTTTTTTTCACAATTTCACAATTAAAAAAAATCTGGTGTGTTCTTTCAGTGGCGTCGCTAGAAATTTTTTGTGGGGGGGGGGGGCAAAAGCAAAAAATTTCCGACAGAGTATTATCTGGGGACCTTTTTTTTTTTTTTTGTTTTGCTTTCCTGGCAATTTGAGTCCGACTTTTGATTTCCACGTTCACATTTCGATGTGTAATTCTGTTTACACACATAACAAGTGTTGTAAGTGTTTCAAATGAATTGTTTTTAATATATTTCCGACAGAGACTAGAAAATTCCGACAGAGGCCTTAGGAGGCTTTGTGGGGGACGACCGCCCACCTGCCCCTCCCCCTCTAGCTACGCCACTGTGTTCTTTACAGGTTTCTGTCAAGTTGCCTGACTCTCACGTTGCTGTGGTCATAACATTGATAAACTAAGTAAGCAGCATCGAAATTCTACATAATGACTATCCATTACTGAGCATTTCAATCCTTTGTGAGCTCTTTGTCCATTCTAGTTTCACAAAAGTCTTTCTAGTCATGCGGAACAGCAAATTATGCGTCTAATGTCAAAGTTTTCTGATCTCTTAAAGCAGTTTGAAGTGCAAAATTGTAGTTCTGAATGCAGGGTGTGTTTTTGAGAATCCCCAGAACAAACAAACTTTGAACATTCCGTACTTTCAATTCATAAATAAATTCTTAAAAGTTCATTAATTTTGTGTGTGTGCGTGTGTGTACATCGTATCAGATAATGTGAATGTGTGTCTGTTAGAGTGTGCTGGATACGTTGAAGTGAGGGAGAGAAAGTGTGAGCCAAAGCTGTGTAAGCTATGATGTGGGCATGGGTGCACTCACAGACGCCTCCTTAGCGGGTACATGGGCAGCCGGCGAGATCTCCGCTCTCGCACGTCTTTCCTAGCTCACGCGCGGCTCGTAACTAGCATAGCTGCCCGAAAATTCGGCCACTGCAATGAGAAGTCTCGCGCGGCTGCACGTGCCTGCCTTGGCAAGCAGCCCGCCCTCCAGACACGTAAGTCTGCTGGGTTAGTTGGAGGTCAGCCAGACTGATGGGGAAATCCCGTGAATTCCTTACTGGGTCCTGAGTGGGCATGTCCTAAAATGTAATTATGGAGGTCTGTATGCGCACGTATGCGTGTGTACATCTGTGTGTCTATAAGATAAATTTCATGTTTCTTGGTTTTTTACACTTTTAATTTTGTGAATGTAGATGATATTTATTAACATAGGTACCAAATTTTGGGCCTCAATGCCAATTTCTCAATAAGCCTTTCAAAAATAAACAAATCAGTCAATTAACAAATGATACATAAAACGTGCTTCAAAAACTTGATTTTCGGGCATAAAAACAGAAAATTGCTTGGAGCTGGTAGCGGGACACCCAGACCCTCCCCCCTCAGTTGCTCCCCTCCTTTGCTCGGTCACTTCGCTCCCTCACCGCCCCCGCCACACCTCGGAGGAGGGGTTTTAGGCCCTGACTCTAGCTGCTGACTGGTCCTTTTTCTTAAATGCGCCGCTAGCAGTACAAGGTTGTTCTTTTCACATGTATGAACTTGCAAAGCGTACATAATTTCTGAATTCGGTACACGTGCTTTTTCCAAACGTCTCTTCGGCTTTATGCCGAAGGGCGACTGAAAACCAAACGTTACACGCTAAGGGGTTCTGCTCCCCGAAAGAGCTTCATGCGCAGAAGGGACACTAAGACAGACCTGACCAACCTCTCGACCTTTAAACTTACACATCATGGGTCCGTCATTCGTGGTTCCATTCTAGACTGGATGAAAAAAAAACATAAGGTACTATACATGATCTTAGCCAAAAAGCCTAAAAGGGGTCAATTAAATGCACATTGTTCTTTTTTCAAAAGTCTCTTCGACTGGATGTCGAAGGGAGAAAACCAAGCGTAACCCCACAAAGAGTTCTGCTTCCCTAAGGAGCTACGTCCCTAGTATGGACACTTAGTGACCAATGTCTCCACCACCAGACCGCTGCATCATGGGTCTGTCATGCTTGGCTTCATTCAATGCACATGTACGTCCTGTAATAGGATACTGTTGTTCAGCTTCGCTATACTTTGCCAAAACCAATCCATTATTTAGAGTAAGGTGTTTAAAACCCAACTATAAATGAAAAAGTGGCACATGCAATTACTAAATTAATGAGGAAATTTACTAGCCTATTGCGTTTTTGTTTTAAAAATAGCAGACGAAAATGAAAAAAAAAAATTTCGGACATTGTTTACTTATAACGTCTAATAAAAATTCTGCCTCTTTAGTTCCTTACGTTTAAGTATCAAATAATTCCTAATCAAGACAACACTCCTTTAGTTCGATAAAAATGAGCAAATGTTTGATTATTGTAAAAATGAAGTAATGAAGTAATTGACAATTTGATAACCCCTTAAAATGTGCATAAATAGCCATTATTCCCTTCAAAACATATCAGATACTGACAGGCCTACCTACATCAGCGTTTGCACACATTCATCATTTGCACTTACATCATAAATAATCATTATGCAAATAAGAACATAAACTCACAAGATATGTTGTATAAGGGATTTATTTTGAGAGTTTGAGTGATGTACAAACGAACCTCCAATCTCATTATAATTGGCATAGACATAATAAACTTGTTCTGACACTGTGAAATACTACTCAAAATACCCAGAAATACTCAGACTTTAAAGAGCAATTTCTTAAGAACGGTGAATGATATAAAAATAGCCTCAACGGATCTTTTATGTGGAGCTTTTATTTTATACGTCATGTTTCTCAAAGCAACGAAAAAAAAACCCCACCATATTGCAAGGGTGGACGAGGCACAGTCGTAGGCCTACACGATGTACACCAAGTGTATGACCGACCAATCGGAGTCAGTCGCAGTTTTACTGGTGTGCGTATCTACCGTGTATATGGTACTCATTATTACAAGCGCAGACATGAAGCATACTAGCAAAACACAAGTTCTTTACAAATCGCTCCCATCTAGCGGCGTAAACAAAACATGACAAAAATGAGTCTATAACTGCTGGGAAAGTACCTCTGTCGTTGAATATATCCCATATTAATAAGCACGCTGTACTCATCTTTAAACGTTGAGCAGATTTTCACCTTAACATTTCATCCAGGCCAAGTCCATCCACAAGGCATTCGCTGTGGTTATGTTCACTCTTACTTCAAACTTGTCAATAATGCATATAAATAAGATTTATGAACAAAGTTTCATGTGTGGTACTGTCAACTGGTGAAGATAATTTTCGTCCGTCATACCTTCTCCGGGTCCCATATGCGTCTGACATGTTTAAAGAGATCCACTGCAATGGAAATAGTGTTAAATATTTTTACATTAAAAAGTTTCCATTTTTACTTACTCCCCCAAAGAAATAACATTTTACCAGTGTTTATATTTAGTAGCTTTGCAAGTGTAAATACATGTAGACTTATCATCAAGCTGTTTTGAACGTGAGAACGATTGTTTGATGGTAAACGGTTTATTGTAAATAGAAAGCAAATTTTTTATCACTTTAAAGAAACGTTCAGACACTGTCAGGCACTCATCAATTCAGGTCACTGAACACTGACTGTATAATACTTGAATTTCAGGATTAGTCCATGTAGCTAAAAATAAGTAATGTTTAGGAAGATTTGTTACGGCAGATGGCCTAGCTAAAGGGAGTTTTCTATGAGCTTCACTTGAGATTCTTGAGAGCGTTTCACACGTTAAAAATAGAAAATAAAAAGTTTTGCAAGAAGTGGCCAAACTTTATGCCTTTAAAAATATAACTTCTGCAAAAGTTGACCTTCAAATAAAAGTAAGACCTAATGAATCATAAACAGGAAGTAAGCAGGACCATTT
The DNA here is from genome assembly GCA_029531755.1 of Holothuria leucospilota. Lineage (NCBI taxonomy): Eukaryota > Metazoa > Echinodermata > Holothuroidea > Aspidochirotida > Holothuriidae > Holothuria > Holothuria leucospilota. The sequence goes on from CM055981.1 coordinate 7,726,320, forward strand.
AGTTTAACATGAACAAAAAATGGACAAAAAGACAAATAAAAACAACTAAGAAGTAAAAGAATGTAACCGAATTGACTTTTTTCGCAAGTTATTATAACTTTCTGCTTCGATTGAAAATATGCTTGCAGAGATTTGTGATGGTGATAAGAGGTAATGAAACAAGCTAGGCCTTAGCAATGACTTGACTAAATAAATGAACCTATTTTGATGAAACCTTTACACGGTTACCTGTCTTTTACAATCCTTGAACTTACTATAAAGCTCTTGGCTAGTCATCTGAGTTAAGTTGGGAATCTCTTTTTTTTTATCTTTTCTTTTTTGGGTGTCTCTTCTTTTAATGGCATATCATAAAAAAACGTACAAAGAATCAGCTTTTGATGATCAGTTCTGAAACCCATATGTTGCTACTCAGGAAGTTACAACACAGAATATTTGTTTTATTCGGTCTTCGGTCTTGTCTATTGGAACATGTAAAATAAAAGCTAAAAAGGAGGGCTTATGAATAGTCATCGTTAATGAAACGTGTCTCTTTATTAAACAAGTTATGGGGATGTAATACGATCGCATATTCTACCTTGAGTTCAATAATGCTCAACTTAAATTAAGTAGGACAGTCAGTTATTGTGGAGGCAACTTTATGAACCTACTGTCGATTTGGCAACGCAGGCTAACTTAATAAATCACGGTGTTATGGTGTATTAGCTAACATGACACTTGGAACCTACTTCACTGTGAGAATGAAACAAGATGATATTAAATATAGACGGTAGAGGGCTAGAGGCCTACAGTGGAAATGTCTAAGTTACTCCTTTCGCAACCTGTAAGTAAATATTTTGTTATGTCTTCGCTGGTAATGATATTGTTCAAGTTCACACCGCGTTAGAGCGAGCGGACTATATACCAGCTCCCATGGATGTACCTCTTTCAAGTGAAGTGAAGTACATAAAGTAACGACTTCAAACTTTTACTTTGACTCATACTAGTTGCCCACAATAATCTCTTTATTGTGTTGTTCTTCAAAATTCAGAAAGCAGAAGTTGGCTGGAACTGTCCACAAGAGCATAACGTTGTCTAATAGATCTAGAAGAAGAGGTCGGCTGTTTTGCCCTTTTCTTTACACTGCCACACTGCCATTCTCTTGAGTTGCAGATTAATTTGGGTTTTCGAAAGGTTCTGATGTTTTAGCAAATGGTCGGTTTGTTCTGTGTAATATGTTGTTAATAAGTAAACCTTTGGCCACTTGTAAAAGGATATAAAAACAAAAGTGTGGTTAATTAAAAAGGATGGGAGCCATGATCATGTGAATGTATGAACAACTCGTGGCAAAAACTTCATGATTTAAAGGGGCTGTTGCATGACCTAGAAATATTTAGGAATAGCCCTAGAGTTCTAAATACAATAATGATTGCACTTTGATTGACATTCATTCCGAAAAAATAGCTCTACTATGGTTGGTCAAAGATTAATTGTACAGGCAGTTGTGTTCCCAATTAAGCTCACATACAGTTGTGTATCATTATACCTTTGAGGAATTGAAACTCAGTGCAGGTGACTGTTGCTCTCTCTTGGAGGCTTACTACATGGCGGTGTTTTCGTTTAAATATGGAGTATGGGCTAGAAGTAAACTTAGCAGGGAAAATTTTAACTGTCCCGGGCAAGATTATAGAACCTTTAAGAAAGTAGACCTACTGACCCTCAAACCTTGATAGTGCTTATGCAGAGGTTATGTAATCTTTATTTCGAAACTACATTATTATTTCACAATTACAAATAAAAATGAGAGGGATGCTTTTCCAGACCACCAAAAGCAACAAAAACATAGAAACAATGGGTGACTAGAGAAAGAAGGAGACAAATTTTTATGGAATGTATAAGTTGGCAACTAAAAATGAAAAGTAAAAAACAATACAATTAGAAATCTGAAAACACGCTGTTTTCTTCGGCACACTTCGCATGCTTCCGTTGTAACTATTTGTCCCTTTTTCTACCTGTAGAACATCTTGATTGTTCTAAAGACCAATGCAAATCCATCTTTTTTTTTATATAGTGCCAACAGTAACCCCCTGAGTCATAAAATTAATCTGTTATTCCGGGTAAGGCTGTTATAAAAGTGGGTAAATTGTGATTTTTGTTATCTGTTTTGGGCCTTCCAATCCTATTTGAATATAGCCAAATGCTTCATTCTAATAGCCTTTGGTTCTGTCCATTCATCAGAGCTCCTGGATCATTCCAGATTCCCCACCGGGCATTTACTCTGGACCCCATAAGGGCCCTTTTGCCGGCCTTTGAACCTCATGCCTCATCAAGGTAGGGCTTAGGGCTCCCGCCCGCGGTGTCTTCGATGCGGCTGAGAAATTTTACCCGGGTTTGCCCCGCCACTTTTAAAATCATATATCGCCCCTTGTATTACACATTTTGCAGTGCATATAAAAACAAATAGCCTAGTGTTTGCCTTCAGTTGAAAGTTAAGTTGTTAAGTATGGCTTAACATGATATGCGTTTACAACTAACCCGCCTGTTACGGTTTCCTTTTGCCTTTTGGATAAGAATATGTTAACAATAGAAAATTAAAAATTAAGGAATGAGATCCGCCACTCCCTGTTCGACCGTTTAATGCTGTCTGAGGATTACGAGTTGAATTTTTCTGTGAAACAACGGTGGGTGACCTACATGTGAAAAAAATGGTACGTACAAAAAGACATAACCTATTGTATAGTAAAGTATAATACTACACTAAAGTATAGACCATAAGTATCGACGTCACCACCTATTGACGACGTTACGTTAGAAGACAAACAATAAATTTAATGGATTCTGTAATTAATCACGGGCTTACACCTGTAGAGGGAGCCCTTACATTTCTATGGTCCTGTAACGTCATATGCATACGGTCTGTATCAATTTACTACTAGAACAAAGGGTTATTGATAAAGAGAACCTATTGCCACATCTTTCGAGGGAGGCTTACCGAAAATTTGAATGCTATTTTTGTGGATGCACCATAAAGTAGGATGTATAATTAAACCTCTACGGTGAGGAAAATGTGTTACATGCAGGCCCGTAGTTGGGGTGGGGGTAGGGGAAGCCCAAGAGAAAAAATTTCATGCCTTAAAAAAATTTTCAGAACAGAAATTTCTATTGCTTTAAAACATCTTAACATGTCTCTCCTCCTGAAAAGTGTTTTCCCCTCTGAAAGCTATCTCGCTCTCCCTTTTTCTCCCTCCCTGCCTTTCATAAGATTTGCTTTGGGCCTGGCTGCAGCAAGAGAAGTCAGTATTTTGATAAATGCTGAAATATATTACAGTATAATTACCAAAACTATTGTCTGTCAAAATGACGACCAATTATCTTTGTGAGAATTATATTTTCTTAAGCCTCATTCACACGATACGATTTTTTTCACGCGATCTGTCGTACGCAACCATCGCGTGCAACAAATCGTTTCGTGTGAATGGATTTTCGCGCAACCTTTAGTCGCGCACGACTTGTCGCGCCAAGTTAAGCAAAATTCGTGGCCCACAAAGTTGTTGCGTGTGAATGACTTGTCTTTGGTTGCGCGCGACTGTGTAAGTATTTCGAAAGATCGTTCCAAGTTATCATTTCTGCGCTCAAACAATACGACAAAGGTGCGCGATTTATTCAATGTGATGCAATGGATGACGAAAAAGTCGTCGTATGAGCGAGTATATTTATAGGTCTAGCCCCACATTAATGAGCAGTCTTTTGCTTTTCTTTAAACTTTACAACCAATTTTCTCCTCAACAATCCCAGGTTATCGGAATGTGATTGCATGCGAGACATCGGAAGATTATAAACTTTACATTCCCCACGGAGAAGTCCTATCCCATTTAACTTCAAGGTCAACACAGCAGACTGAAAAAATTAAGGAAACAAAACATTCTATATCAATGTGAGGAAATTATATAACCTTTACTTGCAAGGGCGCAAATCCATCTCCGAAGGTGTGTGTGTGTGGGGGGGGGGTGACTTTTCACCATTTGTAAATCGTCGTCCCGGGGGAGAGGTCTTAGGGGAGGGGTGTCCCCCTCCATTCTGAAAAAAAGGAAATTTGAAGGTGTATATAATAGCAAATGGTGCCATATTTGGGGGCAATTTAGCTTTTAAAATGTAGTGTCAATTCGTAATCTATGTTTTATTATTGAAAAAGTGGGGAGGGGACTTTTTGGAGATGTCCCCCTTCCAAAAAAGTGAGGGGGACGCGTCCCCCAGTCCCCCCATGATCCACGCCCATGTTTACTTGTTTCAAGCTCACTTTGGGTCACAAATGTAATAACTTCATTTGCTAATATCTCGAGTAATACACGTCCTGTTTGAATGAAAGTTTTACCAAATTGCGTAGATTTAGTTTTTCTTTCACTTATGAAAATTAATTTTTTGCTTAGACCCTTCTCACATTTCCTGAAAAGGGCCCAAGTGCACTTCCTGTAGAAATTTCGAGCCTTCTACGCTGGCAAGAAAGACTCCGCCCTTACACGTTGAACCCCTTTCCCTTTTTAAAGTCCTGGACTTGCACCTGATGTAGACTTCAGTCAAAATCAATTTTAGCGATGCTTTTTGTTATATTTGAATAAGAGAAATAAATGTTAAAGCCTGGCTCATATTGAAAAGGGTGAACTGGTTCAAAACCATTGCTTTATAGTGAATAACCAATTCAACCAATTCAAATATGGTACTAATCAATGCCCTGAAGTGACGTAAGTCTTCATAAAATCGTAAGTTTGGCCTAATCTCATATTAAACTTAACCCTAACTCTCAATTTAAACCATTATTTTGGGTCACTTATTCTAGGTTTAAGCCTAGGCCTAAATGGCTTTTCAAACCCAAATTTGGCAAATTCTCACCAAAAACTTAATCCTAACCATCTTCACTAACCTTTACATGTGGGCCCTGATTCTAAATTAGAGCTTTGAAAATTATCATAACAGGGTCTCTGTCAAAATTACTACTCCTCTCTTTCCTACTTTCATCAGGTTCAAGAGTGACGCACTCGCCTCCGCAGTGCATACATAGCATACATATATGCCTGCACACTACGCGAGTGGGTTAATCCCCTGGGGAATGAGAAACGACTAACTTTTTACCATATTATAAGTCAACATGAACACACTTTCAATGTAACATTAGTTAGTTATTGATCTCATATCTTTTTTCGTCCCATTTCTTCTTCTCTCCACTCCCACTTTGACCGACGTCTGTCATTTTGTTGAGCTACTTGTTGTCGTGCTGCCCAAAAATTGCATGCAATAAGTTCAGCAGTGTTTAACTTTCAACGACAAGGTCGCGCACGACAAAAGTTAAGCAAAAATCCATTCACACGCAACGACAAGATCGCGCACAACTTTTTCAGAAAATCGCACGCAACTTTGTTGCGTGCGATAATTTTCATTCGACTAAAAACATTCATTCACACGCAACGACAAGGTTGCATACGACAAGTCGCACGCAACCAAAATCGCACGCGATCTTGTCGTATCGTGTGAATGAGGCTTTAACCCTGTAATTCGCCATTCACATTTTTTCTTTCTCAACAGATAGCTATATATCACGTGGTAACATTACGTCATTGACAGACCTGAAACTTACAGAGAAAGACGTATATGAAAACCGCTTCACTGTCACGTGGGCTCCTGTCGACCAATCATGGAACGCCTCAGAAGTGTCATCATTTCTACTGACAATTCTTATTCAGGATAGTAATAAAAATATTGTGTTCACAATAACCGACATAAATACCAATGCGTATACAATCGAGGAAGTAAATCCGGGAACTAAGTACACCATCAATTTATCAGCAATACGGCATCATGGATCAGCCTTGTTATCCAACACCCTCATTATAATACCTGGGACGAATTTGGGTAATTTCTTGGACACATTTTTTGTTATCATTGTTTAATGGTGCACATGCATGTATCCACCCTTAGATTTAAATGTTCGTTAGAAACAGACGTACGAGGGTTGTTATGACCGAAAATTCGACCGACCAGTTTGTTTCATTAATTATGGACACATTCGTGCCCAGTTTTATGTATAATGTTGATAAAAATAATTACCTAGCAATTGACGCAATCGCCCCCTTCTGACGATGACTTTAGTTATCTGATGAGTTCTTTGTCAACAGAATGCACATGTACGTGACAACGTTAATTTATAGGCAATAATACTATACGTCAAACAATGCTTTCATTTCAGTTTTGTAAACCTGAATGATTTGTTTACATAGAATGTTAGCTACATTAGTCTGACGCGTTTTAAATACATGCACGGGTGGCTCTGAAGACACCGTGTCAAAGAATCTAAACAGTCGTTTTGTAGTGTCGAAATAATGTTTTATACCTTACGTTAAAGGATGGGACAGTTCCTGCAAATTTTAAAACGTGTCACAGTGCAACATAGAAAGGTCTTCAGTTGACAAACTGCGGCTAGGAAAAAGGACAAACGAAAACGTCTATCTACAAAAAGAAGATGCTCTATTTTTTTCTTTTTTTTTTTTGGAAGAAGAAGAAGATACAAATGCAACATAAATTTAACAAAATTCTAGTAGACATACTTCAGCGTAGCCATATACTATAACTTGCTACCATGTAAAATCACAATTATAACCAACACACTATTCACAAACTTCTGAGGTAATTTTTTAAACATCTATTTATTTTTAAAGTTATACCGCCGTCAACATTACACCTTTATTAGATAGCTGGGTAACTTGTTTTTCTAGAAACAATGCTCTCACAAAAATAAATTCATAAATTTCTATATCATTAATATTTTGTTCAACCAAATCTTTAAATTTGCGATTGAGGCAACATTCATTATTATTGTATTCTTTTGTGGACAAAAGCTTTTGAATAGCTACATTAAATTAGTCAAAAATGAATGGTTTAACAATGATAAAACCTGTTTTCTGTCTGAGCCATGTGGATACAATGTAAACGCAATATTGCCCTTTAAAAACTTATCGCCTCGTGTCTTTCTTTATGTTATTTATGTTCACTGCAGATCTTGCGGATGGATTACACGACAGTCACGTAGAAACCAATTAAATGTGCAATCCAAACGACTGTTATAACCATGCACAATACCAAAAGATAATGGAGTAAGAAAATAGTGCCATATCCATATGAGCAGGAACGAAATAAGAATTTACTTGGCTGTGCAATTTTGACCAATTTTGCACTCAATTTCTTTTACAACTTAAAAGCGTCGAAACATATTTGTTTGCATCTGGAGCGCTTGGTAATCTTAGAGTAATGTGCAAAGTTTTCCGAGGGACTTTTCAAGATGGAGTACGCGGCATGAGCATTTTGTGGTTAGCCCCTGATACATTAGGACGTTACTTAAAAGTCCAGAAAAACTAAAAAGGTTTGCTATCGCAAGCTTTTACGGTTCCACGGATATGTTTCAGTTGTATTTATCATCTGCCCTTTAACAAGATAGTGTGTGTTCTGTACGTATGGATTTTTGTAATATACTACCAGGGGCGTAGCCAGGAAGTTGTCAAGGGAGGGGGGCGAAGCCCATAGATAGACTCTCAGCGCTCCGCGCCACCATGGGTTGGCGCGAAGCGCAAGAAACTTTTGGCCCAAAATGCCTCCCAGATTTCTGGAAATAGCACTTCCCAGGCCTATTTACCTTATATAAATAGGGCAAACACTAGCAATATTGTAAACATAAACATTAAAAATACAAAAAATATGCTCAAGGGGCGGGGGCGGCTGCCCCCCCCCCCCCAAATGATAAGATCCTGTAAAACTGTAAAAATGACTGTATTGCTTAATTCAGAATAATCCATAAGTGTGATAACTTTAGAAAGACGTAGTGTGCGTACAAGTTGTGTGTATTTTGATTCAGTGAAGGTGAATGTGGACAGAAATAACATATCTTTGGCATGACAATAACTGCATGCAACATGGGTACATGGAAATATCAGGTGGTCATGGCGAAAATAATCATGTTTGTTCTCTTGCACTGGCCCCAATTTATTGAATATTTCAGCATGAACATTTACAAAGCACACTCTGTTTGTCCAAGAGTATATATATCTTGCAAATGCCACAAGATTAAAATTGTATTCAACTCGAAAATGGTTTGTTTTTTCAGCATTGTCCACATGTTTCCATATTTTAAGTTGTCATTTGAAATAGATGAGATTACAGATAAAACAGAGAGTAATGGTTAAAGTTGATAGACAAAGAAAGTAGTTGTAATACTTAATTTCATTTCTGATTTCGTTTCGTCTATTTTTTACAATTGCACAGAATGAAGAACAGATAATTAACTAACGTATGTAAACGAAAAAATGAAGACAGATGAAGCTAAAAGCTTTTCTAGCCTGGTCCTATCCAGAGGTTTTCGTTTTAAAAAGTAAAGCTAAACATCATGCAGCTATGTACGTGCAGAAAAGTGCAGAAATGAATTATGAGGAATTTAAGGCTCATAAAACACAAGGAACAACTTCATTAAGAAAGATATAGGAAACAAGAAATTTCTTGAAGTACTCCTTTAAAAAATTATTTATGGGGAATTTCGCAGCTCAGTATCGAGGGAATTCCAGAGGTGGACATTATAACTTCTCATTTGAGAGTGATGAGCAGCTGCCCCCTTCGCCCCTCCCCTTGGCTACGCGCCTGAATCGACTTCAGATTTTGTTAAGGTCAACAGAAAGTGTATTTAAGATCGAAAAGAAGTATGAATAATCTGCTAGAAGACCATCTGTGGACACACTGTTCACAACTGTGGTAGTTCATTAAACATTTTTCCTTCACTTTAAAATTTCTCTCTGGAATTTGACCAAAACTAAACGATATTTGAGGGCAGTACGTTGCCTTTATCAGCTAGTGTGGCATTTGCTGGTTTTTATTCTTCATTCTCTTTTATGCAAGATCATGCATTTGCTTGCCTTTCCATTCTTCCATAGGCAAACCACCAATTACTTTCGGAAAGTTACTCATTTTATCGTTCGTGATGCTTCTTTGGGTTCTCGCTATCGCACACTTCCTTCGAACCTGGCGGAAAAAGATGACACTACGCCCTACGTACGACATGACTTCGAGCAGCGGTGTGACGTCATCATATGACGTTATTAATCCATGCCATGCTACACACTCCTACACCCATATTCAAGCACAACGACCTAACTCGTTTACACCAGACCTTTCGCATCAAGCCAGTGGATCGAGTCTTCAATGTAAAACCAGAGAGAGCACGTCTCGCTCAATAACAGATCTACAAGCTATCATTCCGGAGGATTACACCACTGACACGTTATCCTCTCTTGATCAGCCGTCGTCATCCAAGATAACATATTGCAGGTCATAGGTCCTTGAATCAATTCGAAGCTGTGCTCTTGTGGTGGTGGGTTTTACTAAGCTTCACCCTTGTTTACTTTAAGCGATACATGTTTATATATCCATTAAATTAAGTACATGTTGTCAGGTTTCTTTGGAAAAGCTAGTATTGTCTTTCTTTCTTACTCCCAGCATGCAAGAAATCGCTGTGGACGAATTTTGTTCTTATTAATTACACTGATAATAACAGCTTGTTTTACATTGCACACACTACAAGAAATTAGCTATTACTCATTTCATGGGGTGACATTTCGTCTCAACGGGATATTAACAGAATACTGCAATAAGTAGGCATTGGGAGCCTGCGAAACAGCTCTTAGGAATGTTGCAGCTTTCACATATATGACGATATGAATAAATGACATATTACAATTAGTTTATTATTTATTCGATAACAAGTTGCCACTTTAGCAAGCTTAATCTAAAAACGAAGAAGGAGAACCAAGGAAATTTTGGAGCGTTTGAAATATATAACATTTTGCATAACTTTAACTTGTTTATTACTCCCTATTTACATTATGAGAAAGCCTTCCTCTTGTGGAGTTCTTTTTTTTTGCCATGTATTCCATGTTCCTTGCATAGAACGACATACAAAAATAATCATTCCCGTGGAGACACTGGATAAAATGTTATACTATGCAAATTACCAAGGATAATGCTTTACAATCGTAACTCAACTTTTGTTACTCAACTTTGTATTGTCTTTAAGTTGATTCGTCTTCATAACTAGTATTATTGGTATAAAAATTCCGAAATGATCCTCGGATTTTTACATGAAGAAACACGTTTCCGTATCTGACTGACGAATTAAGGAAATTCAAACAGACTTTCATGCTTCTTTTGTCTCTCCATAGATGGTACTAACAGACATACCTGGGGTACTACTTTTCTGTTGGTCATGCTGCTGATTGGTTGGTTAATGACTATTTACATGTGTCTTCGTCAAATGCGAAAATTTCGACATTCCGTATCCTATAAAGATCGCTCCGTCGGTCTCAGAAGACAGAGTCCGCATAATCTTTCACGCATACAAGTTGTGTCTAACCCAAAGGATAGTGTGATTTCCATAAAACGAAACAGTCGTCCGAACGTTGCTGTTGCAATTAGTCAGAAGGAAGGAACTAATGTAAATGACAACGAATCTGTGTAAGATCCAGACTATCGCTATTCGCTTCTACTGTAGAGTATTTCCCCCGAACGTAACGTTATTTTAAGCCATGAGCATCGCATAACTTTTGATTTTAAGCACTGTTGAGCCTTTTTAGGAAAATAGCAACATTATCTTTGTTCCAATTTCATATTCTTGCGTAGCGTTTATTCCTGTAGCAACTTGGTGATAGTAAGGCATACCATCGCCAGTTAGAATGGCATGTGTAGCAACTTCTACCCCTCTCCTCGTTCCTTGGACTTAAAGTATGAGAAAATAAATGAAATGAACAAGTATCGTTCAATTCCTGACACTTGAAAGGATCAAATCGACTCTAAAAGCGAAAAGGAAAATTAAAACGGTTGACTGAGATTAAAACAGCGTGTCAAAATGATGTCAATTATGTTGCACCTTAAGGTTACAGTGATCGACGTGTTTTGTTCAGTTGTTCTTCCTAGTAGCCCTGTAGACATCGGGGCTTCACCTTGCAACACGAACATAAGTAGCGTGGGTTATTAAGCAGGGTATGTGTCGAGAGTAACTATACAGAATAAGAGTAAATACACATATAGATTGTGTAACATTCTGATTTGAAGCGGTTATGAAATTTGCAAACTCCTTAAAGAAAAGAGACCTTATGCATTGATGTTCCGCGACGTCATTTTGGAGGACAAACAATGAAGCACACTGTACACACGACGTAAAATTTCACGAGCGTAGTAGACCGGTACACAAATCAGCTGTCTGCATCAAATTTTGTTAGTGTAAGTTGCAATGATACGCACTTCCCTCAGTCGGTGGGGTGCAGTTTTGTTTTGTGACGTCATATGCATAAGGTCTATAAACCGTCTTCAAAGTTATATTGAAATAACACAGCGACATACCATATATATATATATATATACATATATATATATATATGTACAGCAAGGAAGCATGTTGTATTAATTTTAAAACTTATTAACAAATAACAATAAAAATCTTGCATGATGTATATCATGTACATAAACTTAAATTTGTTATGAATTTTGCTATGATCTATTATTGTTCAAAAAGGTATTGTATTACGTAAAAATGAAGATAAGGCCAGAGCAAATTAATTTTAAGTTCATGTTGAGGCCTGTCTATTCCCGTTATTGAAAAATATTATCACAACATTTTACGAATATTGATTAGCATTTAGCAAACGTTTTGCTGCAATTAAGAAATCCCAAAACGAATTGAGATGTAATTTAAGCATTGTATCATGACTTTCATGTTTTAGCCGACGTTTCTTAAATTGGCATCGGTCTCAAACGACCGTTCCACCGAGGCATTATGATCAAATGATCTTCAATGAATAGCAATAAACACAAGAGCACAGAGTATTAGCGGGGGGGGGGGGGTATTAGCCGTTTTTCCCGAGAAAAACCCGTATTGGCTAAGACGATTGATGTTTTCGAAAATCTACACGAGCGATAGTTTTTGCCCGATCTCTGGGGGCTGCCGCCCCAGCCCATTGGCTCTCCTACAACAATAAAGACTGGTGTCAGGAAACTATCTCAGAAAAATGATCAGTTCATCTCACCTGAGTTTTTATCGCTTCGCAAAGCACTTTATTAACTTTATATCGTACCTTTGTGTATGTACCTTGGAGGATTACATGCATTACACTGCTGGGGGATTAAACATAAGGAGAGCGGAAGGACACGAGTTTCGGGGCACGACCCTCCTGCATAGGACTAAGTAGATCTAAAAACTGTCAGTACCTAAAGACGAATCCCAGGTCAAACTTTAGTATGCCTGCTTTATATCGTAACCTGCCTTCTACCATTTTTAAGTAAAATGAGCTAGTCGTAACGAGTGCAATCACACAGAAGAATTCGGAACTAGCCTCTCATCATGTAACTAGGAAGGAAAAAAAGATTTTTTGTAGAGGATGCAGGAAAATTGTACAATGAATGTTTAAGAACTGGTTGTTCTGCTGTTATAATTATCGAAACTTTTACTACTGTACATTGGTTAAATCATTCAAAGAATTTTATAGTTTACGTACTAAGTATGGTGTGAGTGCAATATGTTTCACTCTATAAGTAGTTAGTCGAAATACTATTAGTTAGTAATATAAGACGTCGCCTTTATTTCATTAAATCAAAATGATGCCTCTTTTGACTTATAAACCTTGTTTAGACTAATTGACTTAGTTTAGTGGTTATTGTAAAGATAATATTTAGTCAAGGTTCTACAGTCAAGAACACTTTACATTTAATTATTTTCATGATGTAATGCATATTACTATATCTTTAATATACTCGCATTTTATTTCGTTTGAACACATCGATTTCATTTGGATATAAAAATAGTTAACTTTTAAGAACTCAAGCATGCGTCAATTTAATTATCTTCATTTTCACTTTGTAGACGTGTTGGGAAATTCGGTACTTCTGGTAGGGTCACAAGGTCAAGTGTACCATGACAAAGGCAACGCGTTTAGCTCTGCATGGTCAGCATGCAGCACCCCCGCTGGGACACTGTGAGCGTGGTACACTTCACCTTTGACCTATTCCCATATTGCATTGCGTGGAAACATTTCCCAATTCGTCTATGGTTATGCCTCGAAGAAGCCTTACTATTAGTCTTTGCAGTATCTGTATGTATGTGTACCCCTTTGTTGCTTGGAAAATCAACTTCTGAAGCACATTTTGTTACACATATAACATAAACTCTTTTGCGGGATTGTGTCATTCCTTCCTGGATTCCACCAATCGCGGAGCTGGGGGTCACGGCCAGAGGGGGCGGTTAAAGTGTTCTAGGGCAGTAAGTTGTACATTGTAGCTACATATTCGCGCAGGGCATCGACACTAGGCTAAGCAAAACTCCACCATAGTTTGCGCGTGGCGTGCGGAAATATTTTGGCTTAAGATACCTCCTACAAAGTCGGGAATTACACCTTCAAGGCCTTGAAAAAGTGCAAACACAAAGCGCCGTTTAAATGTAAAAAGAGCGCCAGCAGTCTATTTCGAGCAACTCAAGAGAAGGTGGAGGGACGATTCTTGACTTCGAGGAATCTCCATCACTGAATATCACTCGATGAAGAATAGTTTTGTTGCATCTGTTGATTGCAAAACGTGTTAACACGTCGAAAAACACCAAGACTTTCCACTTTGTGGCTCATTCCAAATTAGCAAGTATGCCTAAGCAAACTTAAATCCAAACATGGGGATGAATATTCACAAGAAGTGAGAAAAGTGGATTCTATCCTCCGTCCAAATTGAGCAAGTCTTCGTTCATGGAATGTACGGTGTTTCCAAGGAAATGACACTTATGATTCGTCTTTTTTGACTTTTATTTGCTGCAATTAATTGATGGGTAATGTAAATGTTTGACTTGATTACAAAAATACCATAACAGGGATGGAAACATTTTCTGAGTTTAGAGCTTTTGGAATGTGTTGGGGAATAAATGTAGCTAGTAGCTTAATCACAAACTTACATCAGCGCGTATTTAGTAACCACAACGGTTCATCAAATTTTATGCACTATTCCAGTATATGTTTTTGTTTTCTTTTGTTCAAGTTAAATACTTTACAATGCTTCTATAAAATTCATGTTTTGTTCCTTTTGGTTTCAATGACAGAGAAACCTATGCAGTCATGATGGCGAAAAGAGAGGACTGTATTGTGTTTGGTGTACGTGAAAGGTCATCAGGGGTCATCGGAGATCGAAATTTGAAAACCTTGTTAACAGTATATCTCCATACAGGAAGAATAGAAACTCGTCATACTTAGCATTCAGAAGGATTTTATGAAGGAAAAGGATCCTTTGGATTTTGGCAAATGTCAAAGGTCATCTAAGGTCACTGGAGGTCAAGCTCCGAAAACATTATTAACACTGTATCTCAAGGTAGGATGGATACACTTCATGCTTACCAAATGGATGCAGTTCATCAAAGGAAAAAAGTTTATTGTTTTTGGTGGAGGTCAAAGGTCATCAGGGGTCATGGGAGGCCAAACTCTGAAAACCTTGTAAACAGGATATCTCCAGATAGGAAGCATGGATACTCTTGAAACTTAGCACGTAGATGCATTGTATCAGAAGAAAAGACCCTATTAATTCTGGTGGAGGTCAAGGGCCATATGAGGTCATCAGATGTCAAACTCTGAAAACCTTGGTAAAACGATACGTTACTGTATCTCAAGGTAGGAAGCACGGATAGTCTCCTAACTTAGCCTGCATGTAGATGCATTATTTTAACTTAAAGAAAGTGTCATATCATTTTTGACGAGGGTCAAAGGTCATCTGAGGTCTCTCGGTATCATTTGGATGTCAGGTAATAATCATCATATCAGTGCCCCATTTTTTGTTATTAATCCAGAGATTCCAGGAGGCAATATACCGGTTTTGGCAGCCTTAGATACCCTTTTATAATGCACAATGAAGCAAAGGAAAATTTTTGCAATAGTCCAAGAATGTTTCTGTGGACTCCACGCACGTATTTATAGGTAAAAACTTTCCCGAATAATAGGCATTAAAGTAGACAACAGGGGGTAGACAACAGGGGGATACGGGCCCCCAGACCAGCGAACTGAAAACCGTGACGGATGCGAACAGTCTTACAGGCTTCGTTTGTGATTACGCTACCAAGAATGGGGATATAAGAGGGGGCGGTACATTTCCAATATTCCGTATAATACTTCTATGAAGACGGCTAAAAGTTCCATGATATTTTTTGGTAGACACTGAGACTAGTTACTGAACAATTAGTGCTACTAATAACAAAACGTTGCTAACAATGGAATACATATATTTTTGTATTGAGTAAAATTTGAAAAGATTAATAACAATAGCATTAAACAATATTAACGAAGTAAAGATAGAAGAAAGAATGAATTAAATCCCATTAGATATAAAAAATGCAACAGTAACTATAAAAACTCATAGGACCCCTCTTTACCCGCAATTCCTTCTGTTGATAGTGAAATGCATAATCATGTGTACGGTGATCTGTTGCAGCTTTTAAGGCCGTTAATGGGCACCCAAAGCGAGCATTCTAGCACAGGTGAACAGATGTTCAATGTGCGCCCGTCGAGACAATAGAACATATGCATTGACGTCACCGCGACGTCAGTTTGGAGGAAAACAATGAAGCACACGTGCACGAACGACGTAGATTTCGCACGCACGTGTGGTAGACTTACGTGCGTATACGAGGGGCTGACAGATCAGCTGTCTACATTTACTGGTGTAACTTGCAATGATATGCGCTTTTCCCCCTAACGAGGGCGAGGGAACACTTTCTGATCTGTGACATCACTGATACGCGTAAGGTCTATAAGCCTTTTCGGAGTTACCGCTGCGTTCTAAAGGTTAAAGGTTATAGGCTATGGGTATGCGGCCTTCCAGTGAGCGAAAGCTACTGTAGCAACGCATATAGCGCACGATGTACAAACTACATACAGCTCCTGACTTATGATTGCGTTCTATACCCCTAAGACCTGAAGAGACCGCAAATCCAACTCTAAACTGGCTTCACTTCACCTTCGCTACGCTTTTAGTGGCAACACTACGCAAACAGCCACCATGTTGGGGAATAAGCCAGACCCAGAGGTACACGCTTACAAAAGTGACAGACCTCTGGTGCCCGTACAGCGTACGCGTGCTATTGCATGTACAATGTTTAAGTGTGT